>LOND01004278.1:13368-41897 GCA_014220965.1 Paragonimus kellicotti
GCACTCTAAAGTATTTGCGAGGGCGTGAAATGGCGTCGGACATTTTGTATGACGCATGAAGATTGTCGAATAGCATAATCAATGTCAGTCAGTCTTTCACCAGGTAGGAGTCCCACGGCAACATATTATGAGTACCGCGGACAGCTTTTCATCACTTCACTGATGTTAAAGTCGAAGGGGAATGGTGAAAGATGCCCTAAAACTGTTGGATAATTCACCGTAGACCCCACCTTATGCCGTGGTGTAGAAATAAAACGTCAACGGTATATTTAACCAACTGTTCGTCACACCCTTGTGTTCAAACGACTCTAAAAGTGGATTTCGACCAATTGAATAGAGCACACCTTTATAGTCGAGGCAAATGGCAACTGTTGTTCAATCGTACGATATTCCAGAATTTGGCAGAGTGAAAATTTGCTCATTGCCTTCAAGAAGGAACCCTGTTTGTCTTTCCCTAATGTCTGTCTGGTGTATTGCAGCAAGTTGAAGAAGTATACTGTATATCAGAACTGTAGTTAAGACTATGACCAAATTATTCTTCGTATGACTTTCGCAACAGCTTCTGTCACTGTTCTTAAGTGTGGCGAGTAGTATCTAGTAATCGCGGTGGTGGTGGACGTTTTTCTTCCTCTACATTTCAAAGTACTAATGTGATCACCACATCGTTATTTAGCCTGATCAGTGGTTGGGGCCGCCGTGCACCTTAGCGGTGATATCAAAAACGTTACTATAAACGTTGAATCTCTTAAAAAATACTCTGCGCTAGAAGTAGTTTTAGTGTGAACGCACTTACTCCAGTGACTTCGCTGCACTTGCGTCTCGGAAGGCGTTTCTAACTGGCGATATTAGTGGTCAGTAGGATTTCAGGCATGTTGGCGACATCTACTTTCTTTGTTTATTGAAATAGTCAGGATCTTCATATTTCGTGACCACGTTGTTGCTTGAGCCATCCACGTGGTTTTACCCAACTGTTGATGGTTTCAGTATATAACGCCCGGTACAATAAACGCTCAACTGTGTAGTGACCTGTACTAATCCTTCCTAGCCTTTTCAAAGCTCAGGCATGATGTAATTTGGACCGGGTGTACTATTGCCTTTCACAGCCGAAATGCATTAGCCAATTCTCCCAACCGGAGTGTTGCATCACAAGTTTGCGCTGGTTACACATTAGAAATATGAGTCTGGCTGAATTGACCCTCAAGGTGTTGTTCACGGCGCTCCAATCTTCTGGACGTATTGTAGATAAGTGTAGTCCATCTCGTTGACATTTTAGACGACAGATGGACGCCATGGACCAGTAATACAGATACGTTAGGAGATCCCGTTTGTTCCTAAAGCAAACTCTTTTTCTGCTTTAGTAACTTACTCCCTTGCAACTTATCAGAACACCCTTGAGGCAACTACCATCGATGTATGAGTCAATATTATCCACACAGTCTAAGTTGAAAAATGTTTAGTGCTCCTCTTCGACATGCTCCACCCTGAAAGTTTGTCTGTATCTGAAAGCATTGCTCTATTGTGACTGGTGCTCCATTTTCTAACTGCCAATTTTAATAAATGTTCTTGAAGACCTTTTCGGTCGCTTATTTATTGTTCGTTCTTTTTCTTCTGAAGCACTTGCGGTCTGAGCAACTATTTGTTCATGGCCAGTTTGAAGGATCACGTTCCAGTACAGATGGATGAGCCGCGAAAGGTTTTTTTGCGTGTTTATGGTGAAGTTTTACGCAGCAGTGTGGATTCCATTGTTTTGGATTCGGTCAATTTCGCCATTCTATCGGAGAAGCGCATTGGCCCGAGGTTGTATGGCGTGTTTCCTGGAGGTCGTATAGAGGAGTATATAGAAGTGAGTTTATAATGTTTCAGGTATGTATTCATACGTCACACTAGTGGTAGCCAAAACAACGTAAGATAAGCAGGTTCATTAAAATAGCAGGATGAGCAGAAGAGAACGGAAGGAGTAGGAAGACACTTAGGTCGACAACGAGAGTAACCTTCCGTTAGTTTTACGTCGCACACAATTTCTGATACTTTTAAAAAAGGAATTATGCATGATCATGGTTGATAAAAGCCACAACAATGCACGTAACAACTATGTCCTTCGATGGTTCACTGTCAGCCGGCCACAAACTGGTGTGCGCTGATACTGTTGAGTGAATGCGCTGATGTCCATTGGCTTAAAGTGTGACCTGTTGTAAGTGTGTCCATGATGTCCAGCTGTTCATCGGGGGGATGGAAGCCAGTCTGGTCGATAGCGCGTGGTTTGACAGCTAGTTGGTATAGCTAACTGCTTACGTGGGGCCCGTTGTGCTTTCCCCCGGGGTCGCGATGAAACAAGTGGACGGTAGTATAGCTTGAACGCTTGGTTGGTGTTATGGCAGCTTTCTTCACATAACTTCCCCGTTCTTAGCTTGCGATATGACAGACCACACCACATCGGATCCAAGTTGTATCACGCAAAGACATAATGTGTGTTACATCTTCGTCCTTCACCGTGTCTTATTCAATCAGAGTGTCTTGTGCACCGGTGATCAGTGTACTATCTTTCCCAATCTCAAATCTGTGACGTGTATCCAGCTTGTTGATTTGAGCTTTAAACAATAGTTCATACGTTTGTTGCACGTTTTATCACAGCCCTTTACATGTGTACATATAGTAGTCATGGTATAGTATTTAGACACGTGAAATGGTTCAATCGGATCTCTAGATAAAGCAACAAATGTATGATCAACGTATTCGAGCCACATTTTCGGTTTCCTTGTTCAACCGACTTCATCACAGCATCTGTCCCTCCTTTGCAGATAAATTCGGCTATCAGGTTGTCGCAAAGTTCTAGTAGCTGGACAGATTATTGTGGGGGTGTTATCCATTCTATTGCGGAGACTGTCTTTCTCACTTACCAACAGTATAAATTTCTCATTTCAAAGTTTTCCTTTTGGTTACTGAACGTGATGTGTTCACGTAAGACAACCGTGCGTCTTTTTGCATTCACAGGCATTTGATCCCGCTGAAGAAGTCAGCTTAACTGTAAGCGTCATGATTATCGTGAAAAAGGCATGATCTGGATAGTGCTGTAAAAGAATCTCGCTAATTGGTAGTTTGGGTTAGTTTTGAATATGACTATGGTACAAGAGGATAGATAATCATTCGGGTGGTTGAAATAGATCACTAAATACAGAGAAGGATCAAGTTCAAGAACAGTTGTTTCCGAACAAAAGTAACTGTCTTGAGTCAATTAATTGCTACCGCTTCAACAAGTCGCAAGAATTTTGGATTAGAATAACGTGACAGGATACTGAATGCATGAGATGGATCCAGGTAGTGACCGCCTGAACAATTTATATATATATATATATATATATATATATTATATATATATATATAACACTTGTCTCTTTCACCCTCAGTCACTGACATATTACACCCCTTACGCGGTTCAACGCTAGTACAGCTTTGATGAAGTAAAGTGTTTGCTAGCGTTCTTTGCCCTTGCGTTTCACGCCATCCGTGTTTAATTAATGTGGCAAACGAACCATTAAAACTCGCAGACACATCACTCACCAGCGGCATGTAACGGTATGGTCCGCGCGTGCACTAGCCTTCATCAATTTTTCGCCATTGTGAGTGGCTATGAATGCCACTGATGTCGAATGTTTGAAAGTAATTGCACTGAAGAGAGTTTCCGTAGATCCTCAATATGTCGGACAGGACGGGTTTATGACGGAATATCAAGTTTGAACTGTAGGGATCCCGTCCACGTGTAGTCGTTGATGGTCAGACGTTTTCGTTTATTTAGCATCCGATGTTCTTATGTGTAATGCACTTCTTCCGGAGGTTGACTATACGCATGTCATGGTGATATATGTTTTTAAACGATAATCAACCCTATTTCTTTTTTAGTCAAGACCCTTGGCCTTCTCGGAGCTTTCTATTCCAAACGTGATACAGGCAATTGCGCGACATATGGCTCGGATACACGGCTTAAATATGCCATTTTGTAAGCAACCGACATTCATGTTTAAAATGAGTGAACGCTTTCTGGCTCAGTTGACTGGCGTCCACAAACCTCCTTGTCGTCCCCCGCCCAATCTCTCCAGCGCATCTCTATTGGCTCTTGAACGTGAATATATTGAGGATTCTGATCACACGACCAACGGATGTTTGCCAGAGGTGGATTTTCATAGAATACAAGAATTGGCTGTCCGTTTCCGTCTTTTGGAAGAATATGAATGGCTGAAGTAGGTCCCACGTATGGTGTGTTTTCTTAATTGTGGTTAGCGTTGCAATCTTATTTTAAGCAATTCCAAAAATGTCCGTTGTTAAGTCTGTTTAATCTCGCCTTCCTTTCAGAATCAAAACGCTTACACTACTTTCTGATGTGACACTTCTGTGAACTCCACCTAGTCCCACCGATTCATGCGAATTATACAACCTTGTTCTCCCCTTCGAATGATGGTTGTCTGAGCACAAGAAACTGGCCGTTCACAAATGGTTTTTACGAACCATTTAGGGAAATCACCCGATGCATACGAATAGGAGCACAGCACTGCTATTTTACAACAGTTCCCGTCGTTAGACGTATTGAGTTACAGGGAACATTCGTAGGAATTCTGCTGGCGACAGACGGTCATCTCTCAACCTTTACAGCGGCCAACTTTTTTCAATGCACAACTTTGTTACATCGTCCGTCGTTGTAAAATTTTCATTTGGAGTGAAAGGAAGACGCTCTGGGCCAATTTACATATGGTGGCTTGAACGGTCGTGTCTGTCGCTTGTTTGGCTATTTTGCCAAAAAAACGGTGTATGTCTGAGTAACACCAAATAATCTCGAATCTTTTAGAAGGAATCAAAATCCATTTTATAGAGGAACGGCAGTGTTTACCTCAGCGATTGCTGTTGGATGACAGGTTGGTTGAATTTTAGTCGACGCGTTTGTTATTACCTTCCACGACCTTGGCAAGCGACTCGTTTGTTTGAACAGGTCGCGTGTTCAAAGAAATTGTTTTACTCGGCACCTTACAAGCGATTTCGACGTAGCAACTTATGGCTTACGTCGATCGACCACAATTTCGCTCGCAACGGCTTATGGTTGATTTCCGATTGACCGAACTCTCTCTCCAATCGGGAAGGTGCTCTGGTCCAGTCTCATTACGATTTTTAACTGTAGCTTCTGGAGCCACACAGCATAAATATCTAACAACTAGTGAACAAGCCAGGATGGGTTGCGTTGGGAAGGTTGTTCATTTCCAGTGTAACGTGATCGCATACTCAAGGAAGTCGATCGTCATGCATGAAATACGTGATAACTACGCAATAAAAACGGTCACGGTGGGGCCAGAAAGTGATATATAGCAGGCATTCGTTGTAACGGCTAACTTACGAAATCTATTGGCCATCTAACTCATATAGTGATGTTTGTCACACGATTCTATCTTGACCCAATATACACATTGCTGTTCCTTTTTATGTGGTTCATAACAGAATATTTGTTAAGTATGTACTTTATCACGAAACCGAAATCGGTACGTGCATTTTTACATACATATAAAATTACTGTTTGCCGTGGTGCGTATGGCTTAACCAGTTCATGGTTTAAAGAGAACTAGCTGTCATGCCCTCCTTAGAAGTATAGTGTGAATGCAATGCAGTTTCCCACGCTAGAAACAGTTACGGTAAACAATGGTTGGTCGTCAGTGGAATCAGGTTCGGTCATGTGGTTACCGGGATTGGTCTGCGTAACAATGCTTATATTCCCAGTGACTTCATTTTTAATACGGTTCGATTCGAATTCCAAATATTCGTCTATACCGGCTTCATCGAAATAGATAACTGCCATAGTGTTAAGAAGGAACGTCGAATATTGTTCGCACTTTTTCGCTTTCCCTTTCTTCTTAGTCTGACTTTTCTGTGTTATCTACTGTTTAAAAGCATTTTTATCTGACCCACTTGGCTGTTATTATTAGTTAACCCAGGCCCACCCATGTTTTCGCAGAAACTGGGCGCTGTTAAGGAAGGATACGAAATTCATTTAGAAGCTTCCTTTCTCCAACTCGTGAGAGAAATTCACGAACTCTCGATTCAAGTGTTTTGGTTTTAAATTGCTCCACTGGTTGGATTTTATTAGTTGTGTTTGATGGTAGGCAATCTAGTTCGGTCACTTTTGACTCTGTTGAGGACTTGTTAAGTAGTAAGCTTGTTTGCAGATGGTAGACTTTTCTTTTGCTGAGATTCCTGTATCTGCCCATCAGATTCAAAAGGCTACTTGCCTCACAAACGGAAACTGGAATCCGCGACCCTTTGGATTGATAACGGACATCGACCTCGTGATCACAAACACCTTTTACTGCGTTTGACAAAATATACAGATCCATCGTTGCCCCATCTACTTGCTGATAGAGTGAGCCGTTGGCTCTAACTATACTGGAGAGTAAGCAAGACTCTGTAACTGCTAATACCTCATCGACTGATGATACAATCATTTCAGATGGACTAGGATATTTAACGTGTTTGTGAATGACGGGTTTTCCTTATCCTAGACTGCTAGTGGAAAACCAAAAAATTAAACTGATTAGATACACAACCGAATTTGAGCGAAGTGTTTTTTGCGTCTCAGTCAGTCGAGTAGAATTCCGGACCGAGTAATATTGGGTATGTTTGCTTAATAAGCCCCATAACCAGAAGTTGACCGCACCATCGATCAAAACCTGTGTATGCTCGATCATAGACTGTAAGAGTTAAATATTAACTTCAGACACCGATGCCTTGTTGGCCATGATTATAAGGAGGCGGTTTTAGCCGAACTGTGTTAGTATTTCAAACAAAAGGTATAATCATGATGCTGGACCGAAATTATACTAATACAACTCAGCCGGAATGCCTTCGGCCTCCGGAGCAAATTTGTTATAAAGATTGTTTTTGTTTGGTGTTATACAATGTTTGACCTCGGGAATCTTCGTGTTTGGTCAGTCAGTCTTCAGTTCAGTCTTCACACCACAAGGCGTTCACGTCCACATGACTTGGTGAGTTAGATATAGAGGATCTACGTTGTCATGCTGTTCAGTCTAAGACAACAGGAGCAATCGAAGTAGCTGGGCTCTTACTTGCGACCGTGTGGTAAATATTCGGCATCGTCTCCGCTCCACAATTTTTCACTCTTGAAACTCCATAGTACAGTATCAGTCTTCGATTCGATATTGACCTGTTTATGGAATTCTTGTCTCACCAGTAATCGAGGTAAAACCGAATACTGTATAAAAATCGAAATTGGTTGGCATTTTAAAAATAAGGTGTCATAATTGCACCCCTATTTTATCACTAGAAAATATTAGTAAGCGTATCAGAATATTTACGGTGATGGATTTTTTCCGAATAGATGGATAAAATGTCGGTCTACTTGACAGTAATCTACACCGTACTGAGAAGGTTTGGTTGGTTCGAACTATAATAGCTCATCTTCCCAAGTCGATCGACAGCTCAGGTGCTACTCGTGAACACTGGAAGTCTTACATTTCAATGTGATGATGGAGTCGCGCCTAATGTGAATGTAACTGGGCGTCAGCTGCCACGCTTGTCTCAAAATATGGAAGACGGTGCCTTCCTTCCTGTGGTTGTAATGATGTACACTAGTGATAAACCTTAACAAAAAGTCACACTGCAGTCTGGTGTTCTTTGGGAGAGACTAAGTTGAAAAGTTCAATTTTTAAAATGTGATCGGATTTTAACGATGTTAAGCTCGGTGCAATCAACTTTTTCGACCACTAATTCATACCTCTTTGGTAGACTACTTATAGCATCTGCAAGTAGTGAGTTATCTGAGCGCGTGCACTGACGAATACTGAAGTGATTTATGCACGACATGTATCAAATTGTCACTGCGATATGTGATGATCAGTCGATATCTATCCGACTCGCCATCCGTATCAGGTAAACCTGTTATCTGGATGCTGGAGGCAGACTCTCGACGACCCGATCCGACTGAAACTGACACTGGCTTAAGATGAGGCGAGCTCCTAATCCAATAAACCCTAGAGTGTAGCGACAAATCCAAGGGGTCTCTCCTTTTTCATACCTGGTCGCCTTGAACCCGAAAGTTTTCCAGGTTATCGTGTACAACCACCGGGTGTTCCTTCACGGCGTCTGCAACTTCTCTGTGTCACCACGTGGCATGTCTAGAACAGATCTCGTTCTGACCTTCACTAGCCTGACCAGGTCAGTCAGCTTCTTGTTTGTATTTTTGACCCCGGCCACTTTACCAACGTCCTCGACCACTTTCCTGACTGTGCTTATCTTCAAACCGTCGTGGGCAGGGCACTTTCATCCGTGAGATGGTCGCGGCACACATCCTGTCCAAAAGGTTTTGGGCACCAAAGACACCTTGCTGCGCACTTTGATGCACACTACTTAGAACTTTATCACCATGAGAAAGAGCGCCCATTCGCACGCAGTTACTTTGGCCCTTCTGAAATTAGTCAGTCTTCGATTGGGTACCTATTCCAGTTCCAAACATTCATACATTGTTTTCTTTACATAAGACAAGTTGTAATGTTTGTTTGTCGCCTACGAATCTGAAGAGTAACCTTCACATATGCGTTCAAGCAGCTTAGCATTTCATAAGTTGTTTATTACACTCCAAATGATGTTCATCAGGTTCAATCAAGTGAATTCGACTGATAAGTTTGGACCATATGTTCGAGGTTAATAAGTCGTTTATCATCTCTTCTTGAAGCGATCGGACAACCTGCAAATCAGAAGAAGGCAACTGTGATCGAACGGTGCGATGTAATGATCTGGTCCCGTCTAATATAACGTCAGTGAAAACATGATCAACATTGTCGGTCCATAATCGCAGTTCTCAGAGGTTTGTGTAACGATGCATTGAGTTTTTTTCACAAACGGTCAGACTATAGTTAGAGCCCATTAGCAGCGTACATCTTTGGCGGCACCGACGGTACAACTTTCCTCCTAATCCCCGAGTGGCTATTGATTGGAATTAACAGAACAGTTAACGCTACTCTACCTCTGTTGGTTGGTCAATCTGAGCATTAAACTCAAGCGATTGGCTGTCGAGTGTTCCAGTGCGATTAGTTGGTTGTCTTGTCCAGTGTGAGATCAACACAAAACGTGGTCAACACGGTTATCTCCTACGCTCGAAGTTCGGAGTTCTACTCCAGTTTTGGACAGCGACGTTATTCTGTATTTTTGGATTCTTTCAGGCCCGGAATTGGAGGTTTCACAATCCCTCTTTTTGAATGGTTCGACCGATATACAAGCTATTATCGAATATGCATTATGCTGAAGTTGCGTCGGCGATCTTTCTTCCTTCAGCCAATATGTTTCCAGACGTGTTGATCGGTCTCTTGGACATCCGACCGGTAAATGGTGCCATGGCTGTTGAATTGATTATACGAATTTCACCCTACGTTACTGGAGTTCTCAGCTTTTTCACTGTGCAGTGTATTTATATCATCTGTGGTTTAGGTAGTGTCAGATTAACAAACTAAACAGAAATGGAACATCCTTGATTTTCCCGTCACGTGGTCGCGATACACAGTCACGTGATTCTCACTTTTCGACACCGAATAATTTTACATATGGCGATTTATTCATGCTTACCGTGCGATCAGTGGCGCAGTGGTGGACACGGTTGCCTCATGAAAGCGTGGCAGGAGATCTAGCCCCGGCCATGGCAAGGATAGGCACTTCTGAGGAGCTCTAGCAGGAGCGGAACTACGGTATAATGCTTTTCTTCGAAAAGTGCTGACTGAACTATCTGTGGGAATTCAAAGGCTACGATCAATTGTGAGTGATTTCCAATGTATGTAAAATGTCAGCAATGTTACATTTGTTTTAATTTCTTCCATTATCCTGCATTATTTAACTCATCATGGTCGTAACAATGTAACGAAAAGCATTGCAGTCAGTGTGCAACATCTGTTAACTTACGCTGATTGAATTACTTACTGCGAATATAGTTTTATTTCTCATTTCGTGTTCTCCTCGCGCTCTCTAGTTTGTAAACGTTATCAGGACAACCGCCAAGGTTTAGTCACCGTGTCTTTCACACTCGGGTTGTAGGCCACGTATTTCGCAGCTGCGCGAAGTTGTGAAAGATATTTTTAATGTTTAGTTTGTCTGCCGTTCATTTGCCATCTTCCAAGCTTGTTATGTGTACGTGCGGTGTTTGGTCCTGGTATACATGTAAGTAAGCGACGATCATCGAGGACAGCGTGGGAACCAGCCATTCGATGACGGACGGTTCACGCTATGCGCGCATGACATGTTATTATTGTACATTGTGCACGTCCACTCACTGCACTAATTGCCGGAGTGTGAATCTCGTACAGTTAGGTCGTTCATTGCACGTTTGTTTGTCGCACGGTTTTACAGTGTCTGTCAACGCAGGTCGCGAAACCTGTGGTTGTTGACGCGTCCTAAATGACACGTCTAGGTTCGTCTGATGCCACTCCGTTTGTTTCCAATATACATTGTTTTGGTATTCAAAAGTATCACACTCTTGTGACGGTTTCATTTTGGTCCATCTCGTGCTCAGTTAATACGGAATCACAGTTCAAATGATGCTCATGTTTACCAACATTATTTATTCAAACCAAGCCCTGAGTTGTACTCATCAGGATAGAGATCTTAACCAAGAAAATGGTGAGCTTTCAGCAGTTATACCACGAGGTCTTAGCTGTTGTATGTTGTGTAAAGTTATGCTTGGGGTGGATATTCACCCTACCAAGCGCAATACCCGGGCTCGAACTCGTGACTGTGTGATTAGCAGTCGAAGTTTGTTATCGCTGAGGTAGTGCGAGTTCACCGGAATTGACACTTTTCTTAGTAAGAACCGGGACTCTTTTACACCCAGCAACCCTTCTGCAATAATTACTTGCGCTTTAACAGTCAATATACCATGCGCATCTTACCAAGTGACAGTTGGTGCCCTTGAGGATGGGGCATTGAGTTCACAGGAGTACCAACTGGAAACTGGTCGTCTGGTGTCTGTTTGATAAAAAAAAATACTGTTCATTAACATATCAGTTGTTACCGGTGTCGAACTGTATATGTACATTCGAATAATAGATCAGTCTATGCAAAATATCGTGAATAAACCTGTCATGTGAAGTTCTAATGCAAACGTTCTGTTGTTCCTAGAAGTAATGGGATTAACATCCGGCCGGTACTTCAAGTTCTCTATTGAATTGTGATCGCTAAATATCTTTTAGAACACTGTATTCACCACAATCAACATACGGATGTCCAACTAGCGGTTATGCGTTCGTAGGTACACTGATGATCATTGTTGCGGCTTCCTGTTCGTGTGGTTCTCTCTGGCCAGTGCACACATGTTAGTGCGTTTAGTGCATGCTTGACCACTCGATACGTTCAAGCTGAATTTGAGTCCACATGTGCGTGTAGTGCATACGATGAACGTTTCCATGTTTGTCTTACTTCTTCCTAACTGTTGGACATAACAGTCGTGAAGTTCCCAACTATATGGGTAAAACCTATCCAATCTACTCAACAAAGTTGTCAGCGTCATCCAGGTTAATGTCTTTGTCTTTCGCTGACTATCCGCGACTTTGTTTCACCATTGGTGGCCCCAACGACTGACACCCGGCCTATGTAATATGTGGCCCAAGCATGGCCGATTATGCACCGTTAGTTCACCAACTGATCACGTGTTCGAGCCCTTCCTAAGTACGCACTGGTGAACGGCGGTTTTGCTACCGCGATCAGTCGTTTTCGTATTGGCTAGTTGATGGACGGCGATAGTTGAACACAGCGCGGTTGTTGAGATCTTACAAACTGGCCACTTCTTAACCATAAAGCACAATTGATCGCGCCCTTCCTTGCAACAAAGAAGAATGTTTTCACGGTTGTTTAGCAGGTTTTTCATCATGTCTTCGGGGTCTGTAACAAAGCTTAATACCAACTTGTTTTCTTAGGTTACTCGTCTGTTCTCCAAAGCGAGTTCTCTTACTTATCTGTCAGACCGACACACGCGCGTTTTATCACTAAATTGATAGTAGGCTGAGGACCCCTGTGATGTCGAAACCACGAACACTTTCCCAAACGTATTCATACGATTCTGCCACTGTCTCGAATATATAACACCCACCTTAATAGCATATGCTCAGTGTTGTAAATTGCGGTTCGTTTACAATAGGTCCCAGTTATTTCCGGATAATAGCAATACTAATAACAATACCGATTACAATAACTGAAGCCATATTAGTATGGGACCATACGATGTTGAAAATGAGAATTAAAATAAGAGGAACAGAACCCGATACTTGGAAGTTAATTTATGCCACATTTATAGTGTTTTTGCGAATCTCAAGCTATTCACCTTCTGTGTGATCAGCTTGAATGTATTTTCCACTGTCGGCGACTTATATCCCGATTTTTCGTCGTCTACAGACTCTTCGATCTGTTATACTGTCCTGCAGTTTGCCCTAGTCACAAAGTTTTCTACCAATTCGTGCACTTGCTCACTAGGTGCAACTATATTAAATGCACATATTTTTTCAGTATTGTTGCTTCGTTCATATATAGATGCATGCAGACAATTTGCTGACAGAAGTCCAGACCTATCCCAATCTTTAACTAATCGTGTAAGGTAATCTGCATAGCGGCAGCTGCCTCTCTGTACCAAAACGCACATTCTTTTGGTGATTTCTCATCCGGCCAGAACGGCAGTGGTTCGTGATCCCATTTACTCCGAATTTATTAAACGGCTGAATGCTTAACAGCCTAAACTGTTTTGTTACGTTGTTGATACACTGTTACCTTCACAATCCTGCGATTCCTTTCATATTTCATCTCGTATAATTCATTTTCCTTTGTTTTTTATTACTCCTGAACGTGCGATGAAGTTGGTGTCTACGATTTGCCGTGTATAAAACAATATCTTCGTCTGACTTGGCTTGGAACTCGTAAGTGATTTCGAAAACACGCAAAATCGGACTCCGTCCGAACCTGAGTAATGTGCTATCACAACCAAACAGCTGAGTACAGCGTGAAAGTAGGTCCGCCTTCTTGAGACATATCCCTTGTGGCCTTCATCGCTTCACTTCATTATTCACCCAGATTTGACCGCTAACTGAGCATGCAAACGGCAGCATTCACTCTACTTATTCTGGTTAACTTAAATCTCCCATGCTGCGTCCAACCAGTTACTCAGTGCTTTTCTTCCCACAAGACTTACTGTTGAGTCCCTAGCTGTATAACTACTGTGATTATGTTACCACGTTCAAATCCATACAGTAAACGTAGCTCAGACCATCCAGGTCCAAATTCGCCGGTCCATTGCTAATAAGTTGACGTCTTTTTTACCATACCAAGTCATAGTAGCAAACCAATTTGAGGTTTGTGCTGTGTTCTGACTTGCTGCTCGTGGCCAAATAGAACATCTTTAGTACATTGCCGTCACAACGAGACTGGACCTTGACGTGGTGTGACGGCTTGCGCATCTCGATGACCTATTGGGCTAAACTGGACGGTGTGGCCACCACACCGATAGAGTCACTCATACCAGGCAGGCCAATGGGTAGAGGTCTGACAAACCAGTCTCCTGGTCCTCCAGGTTGGGGTTGGAAGAAGGTTGGCATCTTTTTCCGGAAAAAGTACCAGTTCTGGTACATTGCCACCCAACCGCTGCCTTGCGGTACAGGCTTTTGAGCCAAAGGCTTTGGTTGAGAACCCTAATCGTTCTCCTGTCTAGGTCTGGGCGTCCTGGCAGTATCTCAGCCCACACACAACCATGAATATTCACAACACAAGTAATTCCATACTGCATCGGCCGTCTCGCAGTATAAACCGGGTCGCCCTATCTGCTGCATACAGCAGGGTGGATAGGCGAAATCATGCTACTGCTGACCCCTCCCCCACTGTCCTATCAAATTTAGCTCTCAGGCCCCTCCCGACCTCCATTTCTGATAATTACTCTACAGGTCCCACAACAGATGTAGCTAACTGTGGTAACACTGAGCCGGTAAGTTCCGTCTCTTGCCTTTCAGCTTCAGGCCTCCCTCGTCCCTTGCTTAGACCTAGAATGCGAATTAATATAGGTGCCTTCAACGTTCGCACGCTAAAACAGATAGGTCAGCAAGCGGCTCTCGCACGAACGCTAGA
The DNA here is from genome assembly GCA_014220965.1 of Paragonimus kellicotti. Classification (NCBI taxonomy): domain Eukaryota; kingdom Metazoa; phylum Platyhelminthes; class Trematoda; order Plagiorchiida; family Troglotrematidae; genus Paragonimus; species Paragonimus kellicotti. The sequence goes on from LOND01004278.1 coordinate 27,502, forward strand.
CTCGTTGCACGTTGATGTCTGCTGTATCTCGGAGACTAGAATCCATGACAGTAGTCAACGTATGGAACTAACAGCACCCGCATTGTCTACCCGATACTGGTTATACACTTCGGGTGACTCCACAGCCGCTGTTACAGGTCAGGCTGGGGTAGGTATAGTTCTCAGCACGACGGCCGCAGCCGCATTAGTAGATTGGATTCCTGTTAACAGTAGACTTTGTGCCGTCCGCTTGGCAGGTTCTGTTAAAACCAGCTCTAGACGCAAAACTTTCAGAAATTTATTCATTGTGTCTGCTTATGCTCCTACTGACTGTAGTGACATCGGCGTCAAGGACGCATTTTACTCGGATCTGGCCACTCTCCTTCGGTCGACACGTGGCTCTGATATAGTCGTTCTGGCCGGAGATATGAATGCCCAGGTCGGTCGCCTTGGTGAAGCCGAATCTCGTTTAGGTGGTAGGTTTGGGATAGCATCACATCGATCAGATAATGGTGGGCGATTGTTGCAGCTGTGCGCTGAGCATAAGCTATTTTTAGCCAGTACTGGTTTTAGGCATCGTGCACGTCAATGCTATACTTGGCGCCCGCCTTCTCCGAATCAGGCCTGGTCTCAGATAGACCACATAGCCGTTAGTTATAGGTGGCGGGGTTCCATTCAAGACTGTCGTTCTTATTGGAGCACGTACTTGGATTCAGATCATGCGTTGGTACGTTGTCGTTTTGTTCTTACTTTTGCTGGGCAACGACTAGCTGTTGAGAAACTGGCTTTACCATCGGTAAGGCATAATTACCAAACCAGCTTAGAAAGCTGCCTTAGTGGTACTCACTCCGAAGATCCTAATAGCTGCTTGGACCGAGATCTCACAGGCAATTTATGAAGCAGGTACTGTAGCGTGCGACGCGGGCGGGGTTGTGAGTTGAACAAACATTGAATCTCAAAACAATCCCTGGAATTGTTAGAACCCAGACAGAACATTCCCCTGGGCAATTCACATAATAATTATAGGAGGGATATCCATAGGAAACTGAAACGTAGCCTGAAAGGCTGATCGTGAGGCTTGGTTAGTGGAAAAAGTTAAGGAAATGGAAACCGCTTTTGCCTCAGGGAACACCGGCAAACTGTTTAAGCTGATCCGTGCCACTGGTCCCAGGCGACCGTCGGTCAGTGAAGCTATCAGCGAGGTAGATGGTACACTAATCTGTAATAAGTCCAGAAGGTTAGAGCGTTGGGCGAACACTTTGAGGGTCAATTTAGCTTCCTGCTGTGTTGCCGCCACAAACTTGTGATGTAGCACCCTGGTCGGTAGATTTGGAACCACCCACTGAGACTGAGGTTCGCAATTGCCTTTCGGCTCTCAATCGTAATAGGGCTGCTGGCCCAGATGATCTCGTGCCGGCACTTTTCAAAGAAGGTGGAGAGGCGTTAGTAGAGGCATTGACTCAGTTGTTTCAACTTGTGTGGACGACGGAGACCATCCCTCCGTGCTGGGGTCACTCGATAATAGTTCCCATATTCAAGAAACGTATCAGGTGTTGTTGCAAAAACCATAGGGGAAGTAGTTTGGTCCCAATCATTTCAAGGGTACTGGCATCCATTATACTTCATTGATTCTGTGCAGCTCGCGATGGAAACGTTAGAGAAGACCAAGCAGAGTTTCGTTGTGGGTGGGCATGTATTGACCAAATTTTTACTTTCTGTCAAATTTTGGAGCAGCGTCATGTGTACCCGGCCAACAATCGCCGTATTCCTCGACTATAAAGGTGCGTTTGATTCGGTGGACCGATCTACACTTTTAGAGTCGCTTAAACGCAGGGGTGTACCGACCAAGTATGTGAACATACTGTCGGCGCTTTATTCCCATACTTCAGCTCAGGTTAGGGTTTACGGTGAACTGTCTGACAGTTTCAGCACCAGGAGCGGCGTACGTCAAGGCTGTCCCCTTTCACCATTTTTGTTCAATTTCGTCATAGACGAAATAATGGAGGACTGTCTGCGGCACTCAAATGATGCCGGCGTGGACCTCCTAGGCTGTCCCCTTTCACCATTTTTGTTCAATTTCGTCATAGACGAAATAATGGAGGACTGTCTGCGGCACTCAAATGATGCCGGCGTGGACCTCCTACCTGGTGAAAGACTGACTGATCTTGATTACGCTGTTTGACACTTTCAAAACAGCACGAGCAACGCTGGACTCTATTTTTTGACAAGTTGTAGGCACCTTGATGTTGAATGTTTGAATATAGACGTAGCTATTTTTAGTAGTTAGGTCCCTTCCCGTCCCCTTCTTTTTTTTCTCTCTCTCTCTTCCTATACAGGGTTTGATTTTTTCCCCTTCATGGTTGTGTGGCAGTTAAGCGTTAATGTAATGATGATGATGATGATACTAAGATTGGGTGATTGAAAGGAAGTACTTCTTGCTTTTGTGTTTTTTTAATGATGTGGTGAAGTAAAGCACTACTGGCACGAATTGAATATCGTTTTCCGCGGTATGTTCTTATACTGTGATTCTGTGTTTTGTACACCTGTAGTAATTTATGATCGACTTTCTAGACCGGGCTACGCTGCAGATCAGATGTATCTTTCATAGAGTCATGTGGCCACATAATTATAGATAGATTGCGGTTATTAAAGTAGCTTAATCGCCCTGCGGTTGCACGTTTTTTTTGTTTCTCTTCAAGGGTTACTATCAGTTCATTCGGCTTTTCGTTTTTGGGTCCTCCCCCCTTTTCTGTTCCTCTAGAGACGAATTGCAAAAACGCACTGAAAATCCGTTCCCAGTTGTGTTTTGTCACAACGATCTTCAAGAAAGTGAGTAGCCTAGATATGTTTGTTGCTGCCGAACTCTATCTCCCTACATTGCCACACGAACGGTTTTCTTGATGTTTTGTTGTTGTGGAATGATCGAAGAAGAAGATTTCATTTGGTTGATATCGTCCTCTCGAATTGTGAATTGTTTGTAGGTGGATATTCTGTGACACTTTAGTTTAACCTGCTTCTCCACTTGTTGATTTGCGTTGTGTAGGTAAATTGTATATTATTCCATTTTACTTTGGGAGTTCATCTTAGGCTATGCTGTGTCAAAGGTTGTTTATTGATTATCACCGGTAGGCGATTTGGTCAGTACAAGTTGGACTTCATCTACGACTGACCGCAGGTCTCGTGTTTTTTGAAAAGAATCGTCACTTGTTGGGGCTCATCATCAGCGCATATTTTAGTGACGATTGGGATTTGAATTACGGATCACGTTGACGGTAGCAACCATGTTGACGACTGCAACGTTTACTGATGTTATATATATATATATATATATATATGTATAAGAGACAGATATATATATATATCCTCAAACTGTTGTTCGTATGGTATCGTTTGATGTGAGTACCCAACCGCAGTAGTAATATCTTCTGAAACTGCATACGGAATGTCGTCCTTTGGGTTATCATATACCTATTCAGTTCGTAAATGGACATGAAAACTTTCTATTGATCCCAATATTCCCGTATCGATATTCATTCGTGTATTTTTTTCCTCCTTTCAGACAACGTGCTTGTTCTAAACGATCCAAAACCAACAGATATCTATGAAATTTTACCGATCGATTTTGAATATGCTGGTTACAATTATCGGTTAGTGTGTTCATTGCCTTTGGTTGTTTTATGTTCCGTTAATTCACCTTTGTATGTGTGCTGGTTCTTTATTAGTACAATCGAACCTTGTTAATGGTGTCGCTCATCGGTTCCGGCTAAGTGGCGCTAGCACAGATGTACCCACGTAATTGTGTGACATTCAGTCTCACTTGTCGCACATTCCAAGGGTGCACAATAAACTAAAATCTGCATAGTATAAGGTATGCATTTGTGACATTGATCATTACGTGCAAACCAAACGGAAACGAAATCCAGTGTTTGCCCACACGCATTATTCTTAGCAATATGTTTTTCCAGTTTCATTTATAGCTTACGCGTAGTCCCATGGTTTGCACGCACGAACTCACTTCTGAACGTCACTTTTTTCAAGATACCTATAAGTGTGAATTAATAGCAAGCCAACATTCCTCTTCTGATTTAACTGTAATAATGGTTTCATAAATGGTAACACCTTTCCGGTCGTTTGCTGACTTTTGATCATTAGATGTATTTTCATCACTGTTCACGAACCCTTTTTGATGTCACTCATTCGGAGCCTCAACTCTAGTTTGGTCGGTCGTCGTCATCTCTTCTAAATCTTCATCGGTCATTTCAGCGGAATGTTCACAATATACATGTCATTGTACTGTAAGAATTTTGTCAGCCATATTGTAAGAACATAGCCAAGTATGTATGTGCCTCATACCACGTTGCTGATCCCTTATTCTGCATTAGTATCAAAACAGGAGAAACTCAGCCTTGTGTTGATGTACTCTCCACCTGTCGGCTAGCATCGCCTTATTGAACGCAACACAAAACATCATCATTAGTTTCAACGGTAATTTATATGCCCCACTTTTTTTAAGGTGGTCCTTCCCGTACAAAATGTTCTTGTCACATGCTTTCCTGTTTTATGCAATGGGTCTGTCTAGTGACAGTGCTAACGATGGACTTTATCGTTCGTGTTCCGTTTGTGACATTTGTAAGGAAGAGGCATCATTAAAGAGGACTGGTTTATTAGCCTCTATCGAGTCTTAATTAGGTGAGGCGAGAGGTGGTTCTGTTATCATGGTTTGTGATTACACTGCTTGATTTTACCATTGTTGTACATTTCAAAACATGTAATCGCAGACCACTCAGATACAGATAATGGCACCACCGTCAACAACAATACACTGTTGGTCCAACATATGTTTAATTGTCATATCGTCCTTACTGTATCCGAAATCAGGCTAGCATCAAGACACTTAGAGATTTCAGATGTACGTCCGATTTGCAAGGTAGATCTTTATTCATTCTTGCGGCTTCGACTTCTTTGCCCCATTGGTAACGCGCCACAATCACTAGGCGTATCCTTTTCCCAAGGTTGTTTATCTGCTAGTGATTTTTTTGTTACCTCTTGCCAGATTCTCCAACAGCTCAGGACATACAATCGGTATGCTAGGCACAAAATATGAAAATGCATATGCTCTGTACTTTCAGATCTTTAGGCGAGTTTTCTGTTTCCATTTCGACCGTTCATCTTTACCTTTACTAAATCTGCCGACATCGGAAATATTGCGACTCTTTTGTTTGCCTTGTTTGTCAGGCCGTTCTCTTTTCAATTGCCAAGTTTTGTTTAACTCTCGACTGAGGTATTATGAGATATTTGACCAGACAGTGGTTGTCGATAGACACTTCTAACCCAAACGGTAAGAGATCGTCCGTTTTACTGTCCCGGCTTCTGCTCAGAGTTTTCTGTTATAAGGGTATACCTGCGTCAACATTCGATATTCATGGTGTCATTGTGCACTACTAGCTTATCCCCTACTCAAAACCGCCGTTCGGGACCATTCCCTTTCCCGGGGTGCAGTAAAACTGTAAACCTCTCCTGACCAACTTCATCACAGTAACCTCGTGTTATGCGACACAGACACTTAATACACATTGTCCACTTGGTGTGGATTGCAACCTGATGAAGGACTGTGTACTGCTGCACTGTGATCACCTTGTCTTATGATTTTATAACGTGATTGTTGGGTAGGATGAACTACTTTCATTTCCGCCGGACGTTGTTTTCGTCATACCATTTGTGTTTAGTGAGCTGACAAAGTGAACAACGCGGAAGTTCTTTTGTTCATTTCCGGACGTCGTCCATCAAACCACGTTGGTCAGCCCACGTGCGAGGTACGTCAAATGATCGTTGACCTTCACGAATACTATTTGCTGAAATGGTTCTTGACAGTAGATCATGCTTTATTTGTACTGTACCGTATGAAATGGATCATAAGGCGACCTCGCTGATACGATTGATATCTGTTGTTTGCTTGGTTTTAATGCGAAATATTATCCTCATCGGCAGCTGTAATCACACACGTGTGCTTTCAGTATTTTCCCTCATCAGTGGGTTCAACTAAATACTTATTCCATTCCTAACGTGCCAATGCAGCAGACTCAAAAATATCAGGACTCCAATCAACTGTTTCCGGTCATTCTCATCGGGTGTCTACAGTTGAATACCAACGAAAGAATGTGACAGTTTGATAGTCTCGAGCGATTCGAAAGGGTCCAATGATAACAACCGCTTAATATCATTTGGTTAAAACCTCCGATTATTTGTATTGTTTTAGTAGGTTGATGGTACGTAGCCGAGCTGGACAAGTGCTCTGCTGGTATTGTTTTGACGTGAAAAGTTTTGTGTACTAGTTAGCCTTAGGAAGCAGTTTGCAATTTGAGACAGTCTGTGTCTGGTTTTTGCTGTTTAATTCGTGCATCGGAATAGTCAACTATCGGTCTGTGTAGGGAGTGTACGGTCACGTGGATGGATTCGGATTAATGAAATGCATCGCGACGACGTTTTCAGTATTGGATGTGCGTAGGTTATTCGCTATCAACTATTCGTGCTCGTTATTCTGCGGTATCGTTTCCGGCGCTAAATTGACTTGTTATCATCTGCCTACACAACGCGTGGAGTTGTTTATGTGTTTGCTCTTCCGCTTTGATTATACGGGTTTTAGGCGTGGCCTGTTCACCAAAATGATGTATGTAAATTATCTCGGTGTTCCGCCATCGTTACTTCCGTCAGTTACATTTGAATTTCATTACACCTATATCTCCGAAAACGTCCTCGTCTTTTGTCTTGACCCGGAATATCCGATTATTTTAAAATGAGGTGTTTGTTTTCATCACAACCAACAAGTTGACAATCTCCAAACCCATTTGCCTTCATTATAACGAGCTCTGGACAGTGGACTACAGTTTGACCATGCTCATGCTATCAGCGCCGATCCAGCTGTCACAGGCTTGTTGAGGGAACCGGAATTCCGTCTGTGTGTCGATTTTGAGCTCCCACACCACAGCATGATTCAAGTCTATCATGTTGAGCAACAAGCGTGAAAAATAACACAATTATACGGTTCCTGTTCACAGTTGTGTTTCTTCCCAGGCACGTTGGGTTGAGTTCATAGTTTACGGCGTGTGCTAGTTGTGGGATTGCTCCTGACCTTTGTGGTAATAAGGTCTATCGGTAAAATGCTGTGCAGGGGAATGTAAGTCGTTCAGAATCGTCTGTATCCCAATTGCACGACGAATATTAACTAGTGTGTCACATGGATACAGTGATACACGGGAATAGTTTACTGTTTAATGCATGTAGGCCGTTTGAATGAACCGATTACAAGGTTACGGTAAACGTATGAGGTCATATGGAATTTTGGTTCATTTTACTCGACAATCTGAACTATCTTGATGGAAAAGCCAGAGGCGTTGGTTTTTACCTGTAGAATCGTTTTCATCAGTAGCGTAGCCAATGAACAAATTGAAAATCGCAACTCGATGCAACATTACTGCGAGTGCCTTGCCCACGATCCTCGAACAAATGAATCCTTTGTTGATTGAACCAAACAACAAGTGAAACGAACATCAGACTACAATTGTGTCATCATAACAAAAGTTGCGAAATTAACTGTGGCCTTGGTAAATGTTCGCAAGTTCATCGTGATGAATTATGATCTCATGAACTTCTTTACAACGGTGCTCTATTGCTGGTTGGTTGCATTCGCAGTGTCCAAAGTTTGCCATGAGTTTGATTACAAAAGTGCATGAACAGTTGGGTGTTTCAGATTCGTCTCTCAACTTGCATACAACAGACCTACAGCTCCCTATCCTTAAAAGAGCGTTGTAATGATTTACCTGATAACCCATGAATTATTGGCACCTGTCAGTTTTTCGTTGGTCTGTAGCATCCACCCTGTTTGGATTCCTTGCTGCAAACCTCTACTTTTACAGACCTTTACGTATTCGGTCGATGCAAATGGGAACAAGCAAATTTCATGGATTGCCGACCGTGAATCATATAGGTAACGGCCTCCTCCCTAAGTATACACCATCATCATCATATCAGCCATGAGCCTGACCAAAAGGTACTGTGGCTCGGGCTGCCGCTCACCTCAACAGTGACGTGGAATATCCTAGAAGAAAACGTTACTAAGAAGGTTGAAAATTAATAAAAGTCTAAGCGGAAGAACTAGAAATGGTATGGATGCAGGTACGCCATTGACTGCGACACACCGCCATCTCGGATAGCGTCTCTAACCAGCGGTTTGAGTGATCACGAGGACCCCATCCAGGCAGGCGACACCTACCCACTTTACTCAGTGGAGCAGTCAGGGTTTTCATATTTCGTGACCACGTTGTCGCTTGACCACCACGTGGTTTCACCCAACTGTTGGTGGTCTCAGTATATAATGCCCGGTACGGTAAACGCTCAGCTGGCATACGGAGTACGTGACCTAACCATCGCAAGCTCTAGGTCTTATGGGGATTGAACCAGACGAGACTGTCATCATAAGCACTACGATTTTGTTAATTGTGGCGGCAAATGGTACTGAACGGTCGCAAATCGTCGACCAAAGTGTAATGAATAATAAGAGAGGTAAACGGATTACAAACGATTGAGGGCAATGTTGACGCAGTCAGAATCAGGTGTAATTGTAACGAAGTCCGTCGCGCAAGTATTAAATGCGACAGAGGGGTTGGGGGGCAGTTGTGGCCTACCAGTGACGCGGTATATTTATATCATGAACGGTAAGATTTTTGTCAATTATACTTTTTGGCGGTGACGTAGACGGCTTTTTATCACCGCATACCCTTACTATGATTTACGTAGGTACTTTTGCTTTAAACGAAACCTAGCAATGAGGAGTATCAGTTTCCTTAAATGGGGCGGTTGCATGCATTGGCGCTCTTGAATGTCTCATCCACTCATGTGCTTTCTTTCCCTCCTACACTTGTTCGTGCGCTCAAAGGTTATGGCATAAACCGGCCTACTGCTCATTGTTTACGTCGAAGTGAATCGTTAGAATAAATTCTTGATGATTCTTAATGATCGAAGTCAGATCGATCATTAGTAGAACATCGGACAGCACAGTCTCACTGTGTATATGACGAGATTGTGGTTCATCCCGTTACAAAACTTTTGGCTTTGGTCACAAACTGGCGTTGTTATTCCACATACATTGAAAAAGTTATTGCAATTTGTTTTCCGGATGTCTCAGTTGAGTTTTTTTATAGCCGGTTTACAATAATGACAATACTGCTCGCGCAATACTTGTTTCCAGTTTTGAAATTTTTCGGCAGTAATAGTGTGTGAGATACGAGCAGCCGCGCTGGCTATACGATATTCCAGTAAATATCAATGGGTTGAAATCAATTTATCGAATTGACTGCATGGTGTCATCATTACAGAACACGTCTCAGTTCGCATTAGAGAATGTTGTGTCATGTTTAACAGCATCGCGACCTCCTTTTTATTGTTTCTAGTAAGGAAATTAAGATATCTATCCGTTCTATAACGACGACGTTCAGTCTTCTTTTTCTCCATTACACATATCCCTAGTCAACGTCACCTTACAGATCTGTTTTCAACTAGTTATACATTGTCATGTTGCGAGTAGTTTCTGTGCACATCTGCAGCAGGACGCTAGCTAGGGCTGTTCAACCGTGTCCTTTTCTCCTTGTGCCACTGGTCCTCAACGTTCGAGCTGTAATAGTGTTTAGTCTGTTTACGTTTATAAGCTGTATTAAAAACCAAGATGACCGATTTTAAACCCACAAAACTTTACGTACGTGTATATCGAGTAGTCAGTCGCAATCGTTATTTTGAAACTGATGCCGAGTAATTCCCTTCTAATCGCGTGACACGCCTAGACGTTTTATTCACCATTGGTCACTCCTTTTTGTGCATTCAGTGTACTACGAAATCAACCTAACACCGAGCTGCATATGGTTAAATTTTACAAAAATTAAATACAAACATTTTTGCACTTTAGCTACGTGCCCGATTGGCTGTTTATAGTTTGCCGTGTCACAGTCCCTGGTGGTTTCAAAAGTCAACCTACTTTCCTCATTCTGTTATCATTTTTTATTCAGCTTATGGCCTCTGGATTTTAAATCTAGGTACAAGTGGTTTTCTGGTTGACTATTGATTGATTTGTTCTGTTCTATTTTTGCTTGCCTGTAACTTGTGTATCACAGGTTGAGTGAATATTGCTAATAATGAAACCCTCAGTTAGGTTCCTGCGTGTTGATTAGCATTACTGACTCATATTCGTTTTCTCATCAGTTGCAATCTATATCCTATTTTCTAGGTTAAATTCGAATCTTATTATTTGTGATTGAACTAGTTAAATCCGCCAAACTATCTAATAACTACAATTCCAAAGCTCATCAATAGCGTCCACGGGTTCTAGCGTCAACTGTGCGGATAATCCCACCGAATCTAAACATTAAATTTCTGAGTACCTAACATCGTTTCAATGTTCATCTTTAAGACCACATGCCATCGTTCAAATCCAGCTGATGTTCACACTTTTCCTATTGAGGTCTCATTGACTTCGTTTCGTCAAGCCGAGGTGTCCGAAAATCGTCATCAAATATGGGTGTTGCTTACCTTCTAATGGTTCACTCCCGTGTCTTCTTATCGCAACATATTTTTCATTAGACCTTCTGCCTACTAGTATTTTGATTTTTCTAAAACCAGTTCCCCATTTTCTTCTTTGTTTCAGTGGTTTTGATGTTGGCAATCATTTCAATGAATGGTGTTTTGATTACACATATCCGGAATCGCCTTACTTCACGTATGACCTGGACCTCTATCCAAGTCGTGAACAGCAAGTAAGTTTTCTGAATCGTTTGAAGTGTAACACACACACACACCCCTTGTTGCATATCCAAATTCCCAAAAATGAAAAGTCCATTTTTCTCGACAAATAAGGTGAATTCTTGGGAGAAAATGCCTTTTCCCAACAGATTTGGCCGGCGTTTTTTTTTCGCTGACCCAGTAACCATGGTGGTAGAAAGAGAATATTGATCTTTAATAAAGGTTGCTTGATAATACTGGTGATTAAACTGATAGTCGCAGTTTACTACCGTTCGCGTGCAAGCTCAATCTGTTTAAATGCAATCATGGATTGATCTTCGCGCGCTGAAAGTCGATCGGTGGTTCACTTGCAACCTACTTTTATGGAGGAATGACATCAACATGATTGTCCAAGACTACCCGTGTTGTAACATGCACAGTGATGAATTAACTGCCAGTACGTACACATAAACACTGTTGTCGCAATGGTGTTGGGGTTTAACAGTTGCTATGTTAACTTGACAGTATGGCGAACTGTCCAGATTTCGTTACGAATCCGATAATGGGACATCGAAATTCGACTCGGCAACCTGTTGTAAATCCCCGAAAAGATACATGGAATCGTCCTCTTATTAAAAATGCGTTTGATGTAAATAGGTTTCTTCACCTTATGAAAAAGGAGACGGGAAATCTTAGTCCCTAACATAACGCGACTGTTCCTGCTAATTGCTCCCAAGTCAAATCAAAAAGAGAAAACGCAAAAATCCACTTCGTTTCACTCCAAAACGTGTGCAACAGGAATAAACGTACAGTGACCTACAAAAAGATCAAAGAACAGGTGCTAAGAATAGTTTCAAAACACATCTCAACAACCATCTTTCATTCTTCCTTAATACGCGTCTCCACGTGAACTTTGGCAATTCCGGCTCCCACATTGAGGCCCAGTTTATCAGCCATATTGTGTAGTCTTCTCCGTTTGTTACACACTCTCGTGCCATGGCACCGGACTTTTTTCTATCCAATGGACTTATTAAACACGGTAGTTTTGCCAATGATGTACTACTAAAACACTATGAACACGAAGAGACAGGGGCTAATCAGTGCATGTGGAAGTAACACGTGCCGTTGCAATTAACTTCCACTTTTCTGTGCAAAGCAATGGAGCAAACCTTTCAGCTCATCAGTTCGGTATACCTTCACTTTGTTGTTACAAATCTTTCGGGAGCCAGCACTGCTGATTGTATTCGAGTTGTTCGCGTGTCTGCGCTGGTGGAGTGACTAACGGAATCACGGAGGAAACTGGATGACCCTTTCCAATTTGTACCGTATGTCATTCCTAACATGCACTCGGTCGTTCTGAGAAAGACTGAATGTGTATGGGCATGTTTACATGGAACCTACTCGATCTTCACAGACATTGTTTCTTGGAGTGTCTGTCCTGGTCTATCAATTTCTGTGCCGCATACGTAACATACGGTGGGGCACAAGTAAAGCTGTGCACGTTTGGTTGTGTTGTTGTACAAATTTCGGTGGCGGTTTTTTCTCCATATTAATTTATTCCTAACTTCAGAGGTTAATGAGGTTCCTGAATTACAATTCGGGCCCCGGTTGTCACTCGGAATTGCATTGTTCTCAGCACAGCACTGTTTGTTGTTGCTTTTTGTTTCACCGATTCACAACCGCCATTATTTTACACAATCCATCCGGTAAGTTTTGAATTGTGGTGCATACAAGACACGATGGTGGTGTGAAGAGGCTCGAAATCCGTTCCACGCATTCGACAGGAACCATTTCATCACTCTGATTGTGTAACCGTAAACAATCGCCAGTATACTGTAATTTTCTTGTTTCACTTTGAATTTATTTTGATAAGTTCAGCGTTCTGTAGTTGGCACCTGTAATGCTGCAGTGAAATCTGCTCTGACCTTTATCGTCTAATTAGTTCTGTACCTATGCTTGTCATGAGGAAGTAATGTTCCGCTCTGGTTAGTTGTGTTTTTTATTCCAACCAACTTTCTTCGTTGTCTTACATTTGGTGGATTAATTAGATTCAGTCTTCATCGTGCACTTCGATTGGCACAGACACGTTTTTGCGAATAGTAACCGTTCGCCTGTTGCACTTGCGTTTGTCGCACAACAGTTGAAAACGGCAGTCAGATTGTCAGGTATAAACGTGAAAGTCCTAATGCTGAGGCTCGTTTCCCTTTGTGCATTACTGGCTACCAGGCTGGAGCCCTAAGGACGATACTCATTGTGTTTTCAAGACATCGTCGGAATCGGTGCTCCGACTGTGAGGACGTGTGTTTTTTAACGCCGTATCAACCCTCCTTTTTCTTCCTTCGCTCGTCATAGCTGATGAGTCTACTACACTGTTATGGATTTGGCGAATATATCTACCTGGAATTGTCACCCGGTATTCAGTTATCACTATTGTTATCATCATACTAACTTGATATGAGAATTCCATATTGTCATATTTAGTCTGATTTCCAATTCAGTAAAGAACTTAGTTGCGTAACAACTTCACAATCTACGGGAGTCCACAGACCCCGGACCGTCCTCAGGTATCTGACCACGCGATGTGTGCATTTGATCACTTGTATTGGGTAGTGCCAACGAGTAAGCAACGAGGAACTTATAAAGCAGGTATTTGGTAGTGATTGCCAAAGGGTTTTTTTGTTCAATCCTTAGCTGGGTCATGTACTAAGGATGCCAGCTAGTCGTTTGCCACACCGAGCACTTTTGCCGACGCTGCGGCCGACTGGCGCAAGGTGCGAGGTGGACAGATGATGACCTGGCGTAGACAAATGAAATCGTTTACGAAGGGGTTGGTCACTGTAGGTCGGGTTCGTCTCCCGGGCTGGGGCCCTCGCGACTCACAGAGTCGGTGGCTTGAGACGTTAGGTGAGATGGCGGCTAATCGAGCTCAGTGGCGTGAATGTTGTCGTTGTTTGGCCGAGTTGTCTGTGAAGTGAGTGCACTTAATGATGCGGGGCAGTGAAAGCCGTAAGGAAGCTGTCTTGCTGATGACGCCTTACTTTCACTTGGTTTGCGATATGTAGGTCCCTTGATGTTGATTGATTGAATGTAGACTTAGTTATTTTTTAGGTCTCTTCCCCTCCTCTTATTTTTTTCTTTTTGTACAATGATTGTTGTTTACCTCCCGATCGTATGGCAGTTAAGCATCAATGAGAACCACTGATTTACTACTGCCTGCGATTATGATGATGTGTCCTATAATTTACAGTGTTTTTTTTACATTCTAGGCACAATTCTGGACCGATTATCTGACTGCCTTTCGTACAGAAAAACGACCTTCAATGGATGCGACAAACGCATACCAAGAATTTGGTCTTGGTGATTCTAATTTTGATTGTTCTACTATTGATTTTAATAAGCTTTGGATCGAAAGCACCTATGGATCGTTATACTCCCATCTGTTCTGGGCTATCTGGTCTTTGATTCAAACACAAATCTCCAGCATTCGATTCCGATTTGATGTAGGTTCTCTTGTTACTTCTTATTTGTCCTCCACTGTCTGATTCAACCTGAGGCGCACATTAACGGTTTGCGTAAAATTTGGTTTTATCCTCATTGTTTTTTTCAATTCAGCTGATGTATCTGCTTCTGTAGAGGATGGTATACTTCTAGAG
>LOND01004279.1:18704-30071 GCA_014220965.1 Paragonimus kellicotti
ATAAATAGCATACATAATTGACCGCTTGACACGGTCACCTCACCAACACTTTCTGACCTGTTTCCGATTGGACCGTAGACGAAGAAGATTGATATTTAATTGTGTTATGTTCAGGCTGACTTTTGTGGTTGTCAGTATGCTTAACAATGTTAGTCGAACACAGTTTTGTTTTAAACTGTGATGATAAACCGTGGACCAGAGAAAGGTTTACAGTCCGGCAGTTACATTCAAAGTGTTAGATATTCATGCTGGATGTGGAGGTAGATCCCCATTTTCAGCATAGCTCATTATCGTTCTATCGTTGCCACTATGTTTGCACAGAGACTAAAAAGTAGGACACTGCGTACAGTTTGTGTTCACATGTGAAGATGCTATTTTTTATTGTTTTTAACAGCTTGCTAATTGGTTGTCTTTTCCGGGTGAAGACCAAACAGAAAGCTCGTAATCAACAAATCTCTGACGACATTTTTAATCATAATCCCAGAACAATCCTATTCGCCTTTAAATTTTTAGCGGTCCAGCATTCTGATAATTCAGTAATTGCTAATCTGATAATCTGTCCAACCAAGTTGTACTTTGACTTAAACATCGAACGACTGCTGATATCAGATGGATTGAATCACTCATTACTGATTGGGGTCCGAGTCCAAGTTGGTTGCTACGTCGATCGGTTTAGGAAATTTATGACTAACATTTTGAAGTAACGTAAATATCCTGAAGGCATGATCAAGTGATGTCAACAGACGATTTGTTTTACAGGGGTTTTTGTGTGGCATTAAGTGAATTGTCATTTCTCACAAAAGCGTGACTCAATGACGTATACATCATTTTCCAAGAGATCACGTCAATGCCCGATGCACAACTTTTATAAATCAATAGGTAACTACTGTATCAATAACCGAAAAGGTTCGTGTTTCATCAATGTTGATGACCAAGTAAATGAGGTCTAATTTGGTGGGGGACTACTTCCCCACGGGATAGTTTAATTTGATGAATATGTAGGCTACTTTTCCAAACTACAGTAGTTACAACAGATATATACCACATGACATTGAGTCGCACGACTGCTAAGGAAAATAATTGACTACACCATTTATAACGTT
Source organism: Paragonimus kellicotti (assembly GCA_014220965.1). Taxonomy (NCBI): domain Eukaryota; kingdom Metazoa; phylum Platyhelminthes; class Trematoda; order Plagiorchiida; family Troglotrematidae; genus Paragonimus; species Paragonimus kellicotti. The sequence goes on from LOND01004279.1 coordinate 19,808, forward strand.
GTCGATTCTAACTTATATGTTCACCGTAGTAAACACAGGCAATAGTTACATATTACGGAATATTCGTATGATCAGATATCTGTTTGTGAACTTATCGTCTGATAGTCTAAGTTGTCAGTTTGTTGATCCATCATCCATTTGGATGGAATCTGACTGAACGAGAATGTGACCTGTTTGTGTAGTAATTCCGATAAAATGAGTGTTTTCAGAAGAACATGATATCATCCCAATTTTATTGTCACGAACGCGCACAAAAATTCAATCGGCGGTATTCAAAACTGATTGGTAGTGAGGCTGGCTTTTAGGGAGAGCGGCTCCATGCTCGATTTACGGAAGAGTATGCGATAAATAAATTTTGGACATTTTAAATGTCAAGCAAGAATGGGAATTACCAGAGTCACATTGTATTATCAGAAGATTATACCCCAATTACGAGTTGTGCTTGCCACGTTCCACAGGCTCGTAGAGCGGTGCACACCCCAGAGGTGACAACGATCATGCTATCGGCCAAGTGCCTGGCGATATATGATCGACTTACACGTGACATTTACGTCACCGTAATGGCTAATCTACACCACTTTGTTTGTTCGAATTAGAATTAACTCGCGTTGGGAACCAAATTTGAGAGCACCCGGTTATCGTGTAAGCTCTAAGTTCTCCAATTAACTTGGGTTTACAGTTGGTTCATTCTTTCATAGATTCTAATTTACTGCAAACAGTGCTCCTATAGCTTGAATGCACATCGAGAACTTGTTAACGTAATTGGAAAAGTGAAGGAATGTGTACACAAAGAATTGTCAAACGAGAGATGCATACTTTTACTGATCGAAATAATGAGTCCATTGATACCGACTTTTTATTGGTGGCTCAAGGAGTGGACTTATACCGTTGTAGCGTCGTGGACAGGCTGACTGAAAAGCCGGGAAAGCTGTTCACAAATCCTATTGCTGAAAGTATACAGGTGACAGTTTCGTTTCCTGAAAACTTTATGAGGGAAGCAAGTGCCAGTACACATCTCAAATGTCTCACCGAAGAGATGCGGTAATGTCTTCTTAAATTTTCATTGTAAAGAAGCTTTTGATACCGGTATTGCTGCTAACACGGCGGGAAGACCGTTTGTAGAACAAACGCTTCTTGAACTGTAATGATCATTCAGTTATCTCTGCTCTCCAGTCCAGCATAGACAACGGTTTCATGTCCGTAAGCGGGTGGACGGGGAAAGTGTTCATTCGTTCGGATGTGACCTGTGGTTTCTTACAAACCGGGGATATCAAGACGAATCCCTCGAAGACAGCAAACAACGTGCACCACAGCAGTTTGTTATAAAGGTCCTGCCTAGTAGTGTACGGAAAACGTTTTCGTCGTATTCTTCAAATGATTTCAAATCATTTATTCGACTGGATAAGTTTTTGTAGACGGCAGATTAAGCTACTGATTCGTCAGTCCAGTAGCACTTCGCAGCGCGTCCTCCAATTGACAACTATGGTTACATGCTATATCGGCAAAGTTCGAGCACATAACGTGCCAGCTCCTTCTTGGTATAGTTTCCAACAATCATAAGGAAATTCCATGAAAACTCGCAGATCGTCTGGGGTTGGAATTCGCAGGAACAAACCTCATCCGATGCCACAGAAAAACGGTGGATACCAGCTGAAACAGTTTTTTCAATCAGTCTGTGATTCCACTGTCACGTATTTCAAAAACGGCAATAGTTGACGACATCACAGTCAGAGTTCTAATCTGAGTGTCGTTAAACAAAGAAGCCTGGTGCACATTGGCTAAATAGTCCCGTTTGTGTAACTGATAATCAACAGGAGATTTTTGTTGATTTAAATCTAAGGACGTTTACACTTGTTCACAACCTTCTCATTCCGATGGACATTTCAGCCTACCTCCAGTACAAAGCACTACACTCCAGTTTAGAACTAGTTAGCGCTTGTCAATAGAGCACAGCACTAAATCCCGGTTGTAACTACAACGGGATGGTCAGACAACAAAAGGTCATTGCACCCACTTCCTCTCCAAAAGGATCCACAATAAGTTTTACCGCAACACGTTTCTCCATGTTTGCCTACCTCTGAACCAGACGACTGCGGATAGAACCCAAATATCCTGTTCCATTTACTCTTGATCTAGATATCAAAATCCTGTATCACACACTCTTGAACTAACAATTAGACAGGGCAACCTCTGACCTCCAAACCGTGTATTTCACATGTGCTTATTTGACGCCACTGGACAATGTAAATGTGGGAATTGGCACGACTCGTCCATTCGATTGGCTGAACCTGTATGCACGTGAGTTCGTACGGTGGCATCCTGTGTCTATGTGACCTTTGATACTCATGTGTCCATCGATCGATTTTCATACGGGTCTATTGTCTGTCACAACCACGCCTGACTGGACACCGCACCCTGAGCATTGTACACAGCCGTATAAAGAGCTAACGAAGCAATTAGTAGAAAATAGTTCGGCTTTGAAGTTGGTATCATCAGCTGTTGAGCATTGGTTAGCTCCGTACACTTTTTCATAACGACCGCAAAGATGCTGAGGGTGATGAGTGTAGTTGCTGTGATGACACTTGCATTATGACAGCCTCCTTCGTAATGATCGCAAAAGCCCATCCCACATTGTAGGGCATTTCGGGACTCAACGTTTTCTTCCTTATGGCGATCTTCCCGTCATAACGGCGTTCGTTAATGTGGCGCTCAGCTGTATATCACATCGATAAAATTGATCACAGAAACGCTGTGAATTCAGCTGAGATCAGTTGACAGTGTTGGAATCGGAGAAAGAATAATCACGTGCATGATACGCAGTGATGCGTGACGCCGGAATGAAGGGAACTATGGTTGATATATAATATTCCACTTGAACAAGCTACGCAGTAACCGCAGATATTGACGATATTCCCAATTATAAATATGTGCATGTACATGTATGGGTGTGAAATATTGTAAAACAAATACGAGAAACAACTTTCCAGCAGATCATCATGAAGTCTGCCAGTCGAATGCCTGATGAATGTGAAAAGATGCTTCACAAGCTGATCTCTAGGTGGTGGAGCATGGAACGAGCATACATAGGCATGGGTGCCATGTGTGCCGCAGATAAGAATTATCCTGGGTTTCGCAACTGCTTTCAACTTTGTTCCATAAGGACTCGTCGGTGTATGGAAAAAGTGATTCAGTTTCTCATTACGCGAGGAAGTAGTTTGCGAGCGATTACAGTAGAACCAATTGTACACATACCACAATCCCTGGAGGGTGGAATGCGAAAGTTTTTGGAGCTCTCATTAAAGATGGAAACCGATATGGAGAAAGTAAGTTGACTACAGTTCAGTAAATGACATAAGTAACATAAGTGTCTAATATCGTGATCTAAGTTGTATAAAAGACATAAACACCTTGATGATGACAATCCAAACGTAAACATTTTGTGCAGCTGTCTTTACTTCTCTTGTTGTTTTTTTAAATCACCGACGTCAATTTCTATAGCACGGCTGAATAGTCGTATAAGACCAGTACTCAATGATGATGTATAGCTGCCAACGATGGCAGGATTGACGTCGAAACTGCGCGCGCAACGATGCTCAGTGACGACAAACAATCAATTATTTGTGAGTGGGTTATGTCTTCGGTCACAAGTAATGTTCATAAGACTGGTGACCAAGCACATAAAAGCTTCGGCTTGTAACGTAAAGGGTTACCGGTTTGATCTACATTCAGACCAGCTCTACCTGGTGAACCCAAACAGGGGCAAAGCCGGTCGTACAGCATCGGTTTGAAGGTGAGCATCAAGAAACATTTTACAAATCAGTCATAAATGAATGTATGGAAGTGTTCAATATTGCAGATTGAACTTTACTGTTTAGCTATCCGTACATCCTAATCAGGTTATTACGGTGGCCAGTTATACGCATATTGTGAAGGCTAAACAGAACAGAGATCAAAAGAGGACCACTGTAGAAACGGCGACGGACGTTTATGGTCGCTTAAGAGAATAAATGGAGGGAAAAGAACAACGTGGAAAATTGTTTTTTTTTTCTTACACACAAAATGTAAGTGGCATAGATGTATTCAGCTGAGTTCAGTGTTCCTGTTTAAGTATCTGTTAGCTGTTCACCTAAACGATGAGAAATATACAAACTATCGTTTATCTAACGATCGTATTCACTGGCATCATTACCTTTTGGGTTTCGAGTGCCATCATCCGTTAGTTTTGTGCATATGAATGTGTACCAGAGGAAATATTAACAGTAAGGATCCATCCTCAGTGAATTGGAATTTCCAGTTGGTAAAATGAGGTAGACGGTTCAAAGACAGGAGGTAACATGGGCCTTCAAAAGTATGCTACATCATTTAGAACTGTTACTTGACTGGGGGTTGGAAATGATTTTCCCGTTGAGTAAAACGTAATTAACAATCATTGTAACACCACGTTACACAGTATAAGTGCATGATAGTGCCAAACTGATCAGCGTCAATACACTGCCATACTCTTGACGTTCAAGATAGCGGGGACTTCCAGTTGCTACAGTGTATTCATAATCACAACCGGTTTCCAACAGATCCGGACTTGTCAACGCAGAACAAAACCACACGACAATACTATATGACCACCAAATACTCCACAGGCAATTTTGTTATCGCAAGCCGTAGAACTCTCATTTTCCCCCTGGAACTAACGGACACAATTAGAACCGGTAACATTAGAAAGCTTTCAACACACTTATTCTTAGTGAGTTAATGAAGAAACTTGTAAAGATGGCCGTGAGGAAGCTATAAAGCTATCCGATGGGGGTGATTGTTGCTTTCAACCTCCAAACACGTGGGTATACGATGTACGAGTCAGCTGCTTTTTGGGAAGGTTATCCAGCGACATAACCACGCGTCGGCCCGGAAACCCGCATACACTGGAATGCGGTCGCAGCGTGGACGGATAGGTGAACCAGGGGGTGAATGGATAGTCATCTTGGTCCCACGCAAAGACAACTAATGATAATAGACATTTTTTAGGTCAGCCATATCTGAGGAGATAACATTTAACGAGTTCAAGAAGGTAAAATGTTGGCCTTGATGTCAATGCTTTTCAGCATAGAAAAAATCGATAAATGGCTGTGCAATCAATCACTACCTGAGATGTCTGTCCTCACATAAAAAGGGAAAACGTTTGATTTGATCTAACGCGATATCTTTCGATTGGAATCCTACACAACAAAGAATTATACGAAAACATAATCAGCGCATAGACTGAACATTCGTGCAAAAAGACAACACAGGAATACTCCTGACTGAAGTTTTTGAAAACGGAAAGTCACGCTCGTCGATTATGGACGTAAACTGTTGGCTAACTTGAGCACACTTAAGCCCTATGGATACCACATTGGGAATGTGGACTGCATTAACCAGCAACAGTACATCCGGATGGTTGTGATGAGGCTAGCTGAAACCAGTATAGTCCTCAAGAGAATGAAGGTACGCTGGTAAGAAAACAACTGATAAGCAATAAATGATGGTTTCCGGCTTACTTCGAATTACTAGCTAGTGAATTACCTATTTCGCACACTGAGTAAAAAGCCTATTCTTACGTCAACAAACTGACTAGGTTTTGGCTGCTAGTCACACCAGTATATGCGCAGATGAACGTAATCTTCCAAACGAACGAACAAGCACCACACCCCACAAAGTGTCGATACCTAAGTGACCAACTGGTAATCATGTGTTGAGCTAGAACGAGAATGCTGAGGTCTACGGTTAAATGGCGGAATTGAGGGACGCCCAACAGCGAGAATGACATAATCAGTGTCAAAATCATCTTGAATAACTTGGGGTCAATACACCACAAAGATGTACTGAGATTCCGAAGCGAAACGGAAGAAGTACGCTCCCCTAGCTTCCTCCGATAGCTCACGTGCTGAACTGACCTTATGGTTTTGTCGTAATCATTCTTGTGACCATCCTCATTCACTCGATGGAACAAAACGGATTTCGAACAACTCCAACCATTGGGACGTGTAAAGATCTCACCAGCTCAGAGACAAAACAGGAGGTAACCTGTGATGTATGCTAGTAAAATCATCTATAAAATATTGGGTGATCTTACGGTTCTATCATAGCTTGGTCCGCGAAAAATGTGTATAGACTAAGTCGATACGGTTCTCTTTCGGTAGCACCAGTTTGTTGTATTCATCATGCCTCGTGATCGCAAACACGTGCAAGCATGCGGTGGATCCAAAGTTATAGAGAAGCAATGTGTCGAAGGAGTCCTAAAGTTTTCTAGTGAGCATTTTTACAACCGTCTTCACCCGCTTACTAAAAACAAACTGAAGTCGGATATTTTTTAATTGTATAATATATAATTATCACGGTCATTGAAATATTTTGTGACCTGTTTGAAACTTTACTCGTAAAATACTGTGAGGTCGTATTATCAGTGGTTAATGCTGAAAGCTAATCACAACAGAGCAGTATGGCTACATGCAACGGCCAGATTTAGAACAATTGGGGTTATCAACGAAAGTCTGTAAAAAATGACAGCGGCTGGGTGGCAGCAGACCGGAATTAAGGCCAACTTCCTCAGAATAAAGAACCAACTTTTTTCACTTGCACTCAACCCAGAGATCCAAAGTCTGTAGTTCGATAGACGATTAACTGTTATTTTTTCAGATGAGACCGAATTGTGAAAAGTCAGGGCTTCGGCTGGATTCGAACCAGCGACAGAAACACCATGCCCAAACGCGGCAAGCGCTCTACCAGCTGAGCTACGAAGCCACGCCAGGAGCTCGGAAATTTCACATTTGGACTCTGTTAACTCGTTTGGTGCCAGTGATTTTGTCTGTTTGATCAACATATTGTCCGGGATGGCCCGTTGAGATGTACCATCCGTCATACTGCGTCAAGGTTCATTCTCTTAGTAATCAGACAATTATGACCATAATTGGCCTCAAACATTCTACACTGTCTCAGTATCACTTAAACATATTCCAATATTATCCTACCGTTCAGTGATGCTTGAGCTTAAGGCTTATGTTTCATATCAGGTTATTTGATACACAACTGTTAAGATATTCTATGAATCCCGGAGGTGAAACGTGGGTCTCTTGATGGTTTACGATAGAACATATAAACTGGTATTGTAAGACAACTGAACTAGGCAGCTGGAGGCACTGAAATTACATTGAGATGGTACAGAGTGAAAAAGGTATGGTTTCACTACGCACATGTAAAAAGCTAGGAGAGGAACCTGTTACAAGGTGAAGACTCGAGGACAGCCAGCTAGGAATATCAGCTCCGTTCTGCTAGAACGGTGACTTGGTTGTGAAAGGTTGAGATGGATTATGTTCGGCCAACCTACAGAATTCGATTAGGTGTCAAAAATTAGGTGAATATTCGCAGCCCCCTTGACTGACGCTATACCGTAAGGTGAATATACAATACGGCATGATATTATGAACGAAACCTAACTACAATAGACTTGACATAATCAAACGAACAGTAGTGCTATGCACCGATTCGTGGAAACGATTTGGAACAAACTAACAAGTATATTCACTCATATTCATATGACAGTCAGCTGTGTTTTATGCACGGAATTGTATACCCATCAGTATTATGCCTGTACTGTCTGCTACACTCCCCATTTCCCGTGGCCTGTTCAGTTTGATTGAGTGTAGATGGATGGGTTAAAATACTCTGGACATCCACGGCGGTGGGTTGATCTGAAAATAACGTGCAGTATCAATGATCTCGACGTGTTGTACATACAGATTGCATTAAAACTTGATAGGCAAGAGTCCCAATGTATAAAACATCATTTTTTTGTACTTTTAAACCAGATTAGCCATAAACTTTGGGTAGATGACGAGTCGTATTGACGTGTATGTTTGGAGAGTTTGATCATGTCGTGTCTTATAAATGTTTAGCTGTCAGTTCTGAGGTTGTTGTTCATGTAATACATGTTGAATAAGGAGGCGATGATGTTGAACTTCGGGTTCTTGAGAAACCGAAGGCGATAGGCTGGAAATGTTGGAATCACTGTGTTTATAAAAGCGAATGAAGAAGAACAATGAGCCAATAACCTGATTAAAGAAAGACTAACTGAACGCTTATAAACTTAGGTTGGGATGGTGAAACCAGTTAAATAAGGCCTTTTGGAATCGGACAAAAGTTGACGAACCATCACTTTAGTCGAAAGATGCAGTTAGCTCCAGTCTTATTCCTGCTGCAGCGCATATTCTTGTCAGAGAACGGTAACTGAAACTCTCGTGCCCATTTGTAACCCGTTACACTGTTGACCTCGCTGGGCCATCGCACCTAGACACAACTCTTTGGTAACGGCATCACCACAGTTTTAGGATTCAGTCAGATGAACTCAACATGTATATCAACGAAAAGCTGCGACCAGAGTTGCTGTGTTTGGTGTCTTAAACGAAGAATGTTCGCCAACTGACACGTGTTTTGTGCGCACTTCGTTTAATACAACAAATTTTGTTTAACTTCAGATGCTACGTGAGGGGTTCCTGTTAGCACAGAACAAAGGTGACATTACCACATGTGAATTTATCGACAGTGGACCACTACGTCGTGAAGTTCGTTTAATCAAATGGTGTGTCTACCATCTGACCGGGCTAGAACGATGTGACAACGACTACCTGTACGACCGTCTAGCGATGAGTCCGATCATTGAAGCATGGTACAAACGAGTGGTGAACCGGCCAATGAGTCCGTTCGAAATGGCACTGACTATGTCCGCTGGAAAACCGGATAATTGCAACTGGACACGGTACACAAATTGCACGTGTCGTGTGAACATCACAGAGTATGTCCGTGCAAAATCAACACCAAATCACCCTCAACGCTGGATGAGCACATACAAACGGCAGATTTTTTCGTCGAGCTGTTCAACTTCTGAAATGTAGCCGATATAAAGCAAAGTCAAGTATATCAATCTTTTTTCAGAACAATCGGATAACAGGGAGGCGTAAAAAACTCACATGATAAACCTTTTACGTGGGGTTGAGAATCATGCCGGATTAGCTAAAAAGTATGGCTGGTAAATGTTCATTTCATTGTTGTAGATGAACGAATATGTTCAAATGCGTTTTCAAATATAGACCATAACCATAAGATAGTATGATTTGAGCACGGTAACACACGGAGTGACAAATAGTAACTGTACGGGAAGAAACATACACAGACAAAAACTCGTGATGACAAATAAACAGTATCGTTGGTGCAGATACATCAACGACCGTGAAGTAGAGCCATATCAATAGCCGTTCCTAGCAAACGGTGTGGACGGTCAGCTAACCTGACAGGTGGCACCTTCTGACTTTACTCAATAGCGTGATCAAGACATGCATAGTTGGTGACCACTTCATCACCCAGAGATTCCCTTCAACTGTTATTGACCACAGTGAACGATGTGCGATGCCGCAGAGGCTCTGTCGACAAATTGTAAGCATTCTAACATAGTGATTATCTCATCACAAACGGACCCTTTGGTAACGATGTCAATCTCATAGCAAAGCGGTGTGCGCGATAAGGCAAGCTCGAATGTCCGTCCTCGCACCAAGCCACAGCATCTCGTTTGTGTGCGACTCAATATCACGTAGAAGTAAGAACATTTGTGGTCCATAGGATGAAATCAAAACTAAACAAAGTGGTCACAGCAACTGATCGAAGACTCACCTCAGATTGTGGTTTTTCGGTTGGGGTTATAGTCATGAGTTCAACTGCTTCTGTTCACAGTTGGATAGTCGCATGACAGCAAGCGGTTTGTGGTTTCAGAGTTCAATTTGGAAAAAACGTTCGCCTCCATAAACAGACTAGTCACACAATTTTTTTTGGCACGAGATTATATATATATATATATATATATAATATATATATATATATTACAGCGCACTCGGGTGTTGCCTCATTCAGCTACAGAAGTTAGGCTGAGAAGTCAGAAATCAATTCTTGATAGATGTCGAACTTTTCCAGAATCTTTCGAGGGCACATGAGGCGGATTGATTAAATACCTACGACAAAATGAGGACTAACAAATCCTCTACAACAGTGTTACGCGTACACCTGTATGCAAAGTTTAACTACGTTCATGCACCCCACACATTAGAACATTTAGGAGTCAAAAGCAGAATATGAAAGTTCACTTTCACTGTTTCAATCCTTTAGAAATTTCTCTGAGCTGTTGCTCAAGAAAAGATGACTTTTTGATCTCGTCTTTAGATGAAAGTGACAGTGCACTTTGTAGATG
>LOND01004281.1:9863-21299 GCA_014220965.1 Paragonimus kellicotti
TTAGGGTTGACGATGAATTGTTCAACAGTTTCAATACAATGGGCGGCGTATGTCAAGGCTGTCTAGTTTCACCATTTTTGTTTAATTTTGTCATAGACGAAGTAATGGAGAACTGTCTCCGGTATTCATACGTTGTCGACGAGGACCTCCTGTCTAGTGGAAGACTGACTGATCTTGATTATGCTGACGATAAGGTGTTGGTGTTTGACACTTTCCAAGCAGCACAAACAATGTTAGACGCTATTTCTCACTCTGCTGTGTACTTCGGAATGCACAATGAAACCTCAGAATACAATGTGCTTCTGCAAGACTGTTATACTCACGTAGATTTGTTGTTATATATGAAACCGTTTTAGGCCATTCAGTCATCGATGCCTGTGTCCCGTCGGCTGCATCGGGTGCTTTGGCCGCCTGGCTGAGGTACGAGGTGAACGGATGATGAAGTGGCCTTTAGAGATAAAGATATTCACCAAGCGGTTGGTCACTACAGGTCGGGTTCGCCCCCTAGGTTGGGACTTTCTGGACACTGTCGGCTGCTGGTGACTCTAGATAAGACGGACTCAGGGGCGTGAATGTTGTCGTCGTTTTGCCGATTTGTTTGTGAGGTGCACTTACTGACGCGGGACCATGAAGTTGTAAAGAAGCTGTCTTGCTGATGACGCCTTACTTTCACTTACAGCTCGGTTGTTTGTTTGCAAGGTGTAGGCACCTTGATGTTGAATGTTTGAATATAGACGTAGTTGTTTTTAGTAGTTAGGTCTCATCCCTTGCCTTTGTTTTCCTTCGGTGGAGCTTTATTTTTCTCTTCACGGTTGCATGACAAGTAAATGCCAGCGAGAACCACTTTCTCTGATGGTGCTGTCTATGGTGGTGGTGATGATGTTGACGGTGGTGGTATATACATCCGTACAGTGCTTTACGTCACATCGCAGTGCACAGCTGGCGCAGTAAAACTAAACACAACATGCATCTCAGTTTCTACATGAAAATTAGCTTATAGTCAGTCTTCCACTAACTTGTTAATATACCTCGCTGATTGATGTAGCTTTTCATTATTTCATCGTTTCGTGAAAATAATATCGTAATCGCGTACTCCGTTAGTGAACTATCGCATTATTACTCTGTCCGCTTGCACTCATTAATGTATGATGGTTCTCAGTCCTGCGTTTCCTTTCTAACGATGATGAGTTTGTCAGCTATCAGGTGCTGTCGATTGTGGACCGTTGTAGCCAAACACTGGGACAGTGTAGCGGGGCGATTTAACCTGAACTGAGTGCAAACACCTGTGCTAGCTAACATGACTGTGGATACAGCGGTTGGTTGAAGCCGGTCGATAACCCGACTCGGTTAGGAGGTCTGTTTTTATGTAGGCCTCCAGATTTTGTAGCCAGGTACACGTTTGTGAGGCGATCGGTATAGTCACTGTTCTGGTTATTGAAATCATTCGTTGTTTTGAAAGTCGTAAGCTTATCAGATATTGATGCAGTCATGTGATACGAAATACTCGCTGCCACCAGCCTCGATTATGACCCTTGCGATTACTTCTACTTGTGGCTTAGAACGCTCATTGAAATGTAGCTGTCATTCATATGGCAGTGTGTACCAGCTGACTGTCCTGTTTTTAGTCAGTTTGTATACTTATTTTCCATACCATTATGATTGTCATTGGCAAAAGGTAACAATGGTAAGAATGAGAGAACCGGTTGCCTTAGTTTTAATGTAAACGGCTGCGTTTGTTATGAAAAGTTATAGTTCGTGTTTCTGCTCGATTAGCTGGACAGTGTTTTAGTGTTTTTTGGAAGGTAAATTACTGAAGCGCCGGGTAATGGATCGTTTCGAATAGGTGATCTGTTTCCCAGAACTAAATTTCGTGATCTAGAAGTTGTAGCTGAAACTTTGTCCAGCATTTTGATGTGAAGTCATCTGTCATTTGTAGTTCTGCAGCATATTAACCACCAGTTATGATTTTCCACACTCAAAGGCCTTCTTCCTCCAAACCATACTGCTATCACTGCCAGCACAGGGACGGCCGCCAACCTCATTGGCGGTACTACGGTGCACGCTTTCAGTGGAGTTGGTGATCTTTTATCCATGGAACTCGGCGGACCGGTGGAGGATAATAAAGCCTGGCTTTCTGCCCTGCGTACTCGTCTTTGCGGCTCACCTTCTGTAGTTGCACATTGGAAGAAAATCCGACATTTGATTGTAGATGAGATCAGTATGCTGAGTGCAGAAATGTTCACTCGACTTGAACAGCTCGCGCAAGAAACTCGATGTCCATCCGACCCAGATAACATTAAAGTACAAAACCCTTTTGGTGGAATTCAGTTGATTTTATTTGGAGACTTTTTCCAACTTCCACCGGTCAAAAAGAATGTGAGTTTGCGTTTCATATACAGGTTTATTGGCTTCCTAGCCTGGGCCTCCCCTGACTCACAGAGTCGGTGGCTGGAGACGTTAGGTGAGATGGCGGCTAATCGAGCTCAGTGGCGTGAATGCTGTCGTTGTTTGGCCGAGTTGTCTGTGAAGTGAGTGCACTTAATGACGCGGGGCAGTGAAAGCCGTAAGGAAGCTGTCTTGCTGATGACGCCTTACTTTCACTTACAGCTCGGTTGTTTGTTTGCAAGGTGTAGGCACCTTGATGTTGAATGTTTGAATATTTTCTAGTCGTTAGGTCCCTTCTCGTCTCCTTCTTTTTCCTTCCCTCTCCCTATACAGGATTTGCTATTTTCCTCTTCATGTTTTGTGTGGCAGTTTGGCATCAGTGGGAACAACTGATGTATTGCTGTCTATGATGATGATGCTGGATGTTTGATGTGCGCAGTGGTGATTGAAATGAGCCATATTTCTTGCTTATTGTGCATTTTGGTCAGGCAACCCCCTCACTTCCATTTGAGTTGGACTCTCCGGTTATTGGATGGATAGAATGTCCCAAACCTATCTTCTTTTTTCCGCACTTCAGGCTTTCAAGGCAGTAACGTCCCCAGTAAGATCCAGTGATTTCCATATTCTTCAACACAAACGATCAGAAGTATTCGAACCTGGCTTTGCTTTGACGTATGTGCTCCTCCATTTTCCCATGGTTCTCGTTAGCCTTCATTCACCTTTCCCGAACTATGGACAGCGGATGTATTTAATGTCGGCGTATTCCAACAAATGAGCAGCTGAGCCCGCCCCCCCCCCGGGGGGGGGGGGGTGGTTCATTGGTAACTTAGTCGTGAGTTACAGTCCCGTTGGAGCGGCTACTCTTGTCTCTATTCGGACAAACCAAAAATATTTTTAGACCATATATGGCCTGCATGCTGCATGACGTCAAGAAACGTGTAGTGAAATGACCGGACTAGAAAATGGACGGGCGCAATGGCAGACCGATCAACATTGAGCACTTGTCACTTTCCTCATTTCGGCGAACAGTGTATAAAACACGTCAAACCGTCTAACTTATTGAAATGCTTCATTCGGCTTGCTCCTCTCACTGTCAAATGGCTGAATGGCGTTGCGTGCTTAGGTTGTTTGTTACCGATAATCTGCCTGAGGCTGTTGCCCTTGTCTGGATCGCCGTTTTGTAATCAGCTATTGGTGTAGCTGATCAGGTGTCCCTCAAGATAATGATGTATCTACCGATATTCATCCTTTGTGACAACCAGGCGATTTGTGGTTATTTCGGACTATTCTTTATCGGCTCAATACAATTTCAGTGCAATCCGGTTCGCGTGGCGCTAACATCCTAGAATCAACCGAACATACTGAATCATATGACGAAAATTCACCTACTGTTGTCAGTATTTCGGTGAATTTGGTCGAAGATGCCAGACTTCGAGGTATAAATGTTTGTTTGTTGTTGTTCAATTTTCATCAGTTAGCGAGAACTCGCTATTTACATTCAGTTACCTTTAACGATCATTCAGAAGGTGATTATCAACGAGGCGCGTCTTTCTGAGGGGCCGCTAGCCTGATAAATCCTGATGTTCAACTAGTGAATATGAAAACGTGAAGGGTAGTAGAATATTCTGATATGGAAAACTTTTACTTCTATGATTTCCGCAAGCGATAGACAAGTATCTGCGGACCAGTGAGCCCATTCTTACGGAAGCTGTGACGGTGGGTAATGGGCTTGCTAGTATGAATGTTGAGGCAGTTGAAACGTAAATAAACAGGTGGAAATCTCGAGGTAACGTGGTCTATAACCATATTCACGAAAAATCACTATGGTGATTACCGGACAGTTTCAAAAGAAAATGAATCCATCGTTCCACAGCCCCTGACAACAGGATCCACAGCCGATGAAACCGGTCTCTTTTATGGAGCCGCATAAAATGGTCCACTCATTTTCTTCAAGAATTTGTGGAGATAGTTTTCTAAATACGCGTTCACATGATTGAAACAGATTGCCGCTGAATAATGTTACTATGATCGTGAAGCATTTCTACGGCCCCCGGATCCTTAAGCATCTATAATTGATACCTTGGATGTCAACAATGTTGTTTCCACTCTTGTTATTATTTCACGTCAGACTACTGTCCTGGATGACGGCCGTTACGTGGAACAAAGTAAAGGTCACAACCGTCAGAAACTTTTTTCGTACAGCAAGCTTCCCCCCTGAAGATCGTGACAGTCTTCTCAATAATAATGATGAGTATATAGAACTCCGCCGAGGATAATGGCCGCAAAGCACCGCGTGCTATTTTGACAATTACGGGTAATGAGATTCGTTTCCTGGCATGCATGATGCTGATGATGCTCCGTAAAATTGAAACAGATGTCCACCACTTCGCTGATGGTCACTGAGACCAACTCGCTTGTACTGTTTCAACTCAAACAGGCATGCATAGGTTCTTCTTAGAACAAAATTAATGGAAATCCGATTTAGTAAACTGTATTTTTGGTATCTGTGATTTGTCTGTATCCGTATTATTACTTGCTCCTGATGAACTTTGAACCTGCAGCTTTTTATTTAACGCTTGTTAACGTCAGTATCAACGAAGAATCGAGCCATAACACTCATACTCTGACTGAAAGTTGGGAACGTACCCACCATAGTGATTCGTTTTCACTTTTCGCCTTTGTCGTTCTGCATTCATAGGGCCAAGCTGAATTCGCTTTTGAGTCTTCATGTTGGAAGCGTTGCCGTTTGCCACTGTCGAATTGCAACATTCTTGGCGTCAGTCAGACGACCCTGATTTGGCTCGGCTGCTCGCTGCCGCTAGAGAAGGCAAATGTCCTGAATGGATGCAGCAGCTTTTGAGGTCGCGCTGCGTTCCAAGTGAAGAACTTCCAGAGAATAAATCATCCTTGGTTCCAACTCGGCTTTGTACACATCGAAACGATGCCGATGCATGGAATTTGCGCATGCTAAACACCCTTCAAGGTACGCTTGAGAACCAAATTATGGGCAGAATTTTGGCTACTGAAATTGTATTAGTAGTTCAATATTTATGGATTAGCATCTAGGTTGTCATTTGAAGAAATCGGTTCGCTGAAGGCCACATCCTCACTGAAACATGACTAGACGGATAGTGATCCCATCTTTACAGGTAACCGTTTACCTTGCAATGATGAACCATTAGGTATGTTTTATTCAATGTCCATGTAAGCCGTTTTGTGCCAGTGCACGGCGTGGAGTTCAAACAACAGTTCATCACAAAATACAACTTTCTGTTCAAAGTAAGTCATGCGCCGTTATGGCTATGAAAAACGAACGGAGGCATCGTTTTGAATGAAAAACGACAGCTACAGGCTACTTTTGTGCTCTGAGGTGGTAGATGGAAAACTCAATTGCACAAGTGTCGAGGCTTTCGTGAACACACTCAGTTAACGACCTTGACTTTTTTACTGAGTTAACTTTGAAGCCTTCCCGGATGTACTTTTATCGTGAATTAACCTCTGTTAACATCATCTAATGTTGATATCCACCAATCCCGTATTTGAGCATAAGTATCAGCTCTTCCGATCTCGAGTAAGACGTTTACAACATGACTTGAGTACTAGAATTTCTTTTGAATAACTGCCGTATTTATTTCTCCTGTTTCTCAATGGTAAACCTTCGCCTGCCCGTTTTTTGCGTTCCACATCATCGTGTTTACGGTGCCTTCATTGTTTCTATACCGTGCGTAAGAGTTTCAATGCAGTTAAGTATGCTGATCTGTTCACCTGAGATGGTGAGTTTCTCCTTTGTTCTGTGCTCTCTGTTTTGCGTTCATCCATTGAACTGATGTCCTAATTCGTTCTTTGTATACAGGATAGCGCGTAATTCGCTGTGGACTTAGGCCTGGTCGTGGGACGTGAATGGATCATAACAGTCAGCACGTCAATTTTCTTGTCGGCGTCTCAATCGAAGTTTTGGTTTAATACATAAACTGTGCATGACTAAAAGCTCGCGATTGCCGCTAAACTATTGTGGTCAGAGTAGCCAGATGTGCAAGTGAAGGAACGCCAGTAACAACTGCTCCAGTGGGAAAACGCATATTTGTCGCGAGCTCGACAAAGTGTACGTTTTGTTATGTTAAAGGGGTATTTTATTACTACAATGTCTTACAATAATTTTTCTTCGTCAAGCTAAATTCATATTCACTTTCGTTATCACGTCGTTGTACATTAACCCGCATCTGTAGTGATTCTATTTTTCGTTTTTCAGGTTGTTCTTTGCTAAAAATACCACAGTTGCATTCCTTCTGAAAGCAATTATTTTCAATACATCTTTATCCATTACCCTTTTAAACATTTTTAAAAATATCTTTCGAGACTTTGAAACATGGAATGTTAAAAAGTATGAACAACTGTTTTGTGTACCACCAGTTGAATGCAATCACATTGATTCGACTATTTATTAGTAATGTCGGAAAGCGTAAATACAATCTGGTATTGGTCGTTATTGGACAGAATCAGTGTGGACTAATCACGCAGCAACTATTTTGCAAGGTTGATCGGAACCGGTTTGGAGACATCGTTGCGTCACAGAATTGGATAAGTAGTGACATATCTGGTTTTTATTTATGGTTAGAACAGCTGTTGGCCTTTTAAGGATTGTTCTCTAATCCCATTATGAATCCTTCGGTGAGTTCGCCAGCCTATTTATTCTTGAGTGCTTGGCCTTAACTTCATGGCACACATAGAAGATTTGACCAGAAGGTATGCAGTGATTGTGTTATTGATAGACTTTGTCGAACCGAACCCTATTCTTACCGAATGGTTCCTATCAATCTGTACCGCTAAACGCTTTATTGTCAAACCGAAAGCGGATGAACGCGTACACGATCCTGAATTACTCTAAGTGAGACATTCCTGGTTTGCAGACTCTGTCCTAGCTTTTAAGTTCTTTCGTCGAAATGGAGTGACAAATATGTCGCGGCATGTCACTCTCATCAGCCGCCAAGTTAAACACAGCAAATTCCGTGGATATTATACATAACAACAGCGAGTTAACAAACGATCCAAACTAGTCCTCACTCTTGTGCGCACTAATTGGATACTCCGTCTTATGGTAAACAAATCGACTGCGTTTGTTTTCCCTGTACATGAGACGGGCCCGTGTCGAATTGACGTTGCTGCACTAATCGTCAGCAAAAATCGGGACACGACTAAGTAACGACATCTTCTACTGTTTGATCGAGTCAGCCAGCCCACTTGATGTGGGTGTGTCTCTGGAGCTACATCAGGGTCATAAATGATACCGAACGTCCTTCGACCGTATTGAATAATACGCCAGCGATCACGATGATCGGAGTTCCCTTTATTTCAGGGTATCCTTTCGTGCTACTCGGAAATAGAGACTTCAAGTGGCTCTAAGGATCGTAGCTGAATTCAAATCTTCTGCGTAGGCGATATGGAAATGACACTGGACTGATAGCAATAAGTATTTTTTTATTCATGGAACAGAAACACGGATTTATGGATGTACATCAATATTAAATAAGTCAGTTTGTCATAAGGTGATATCAATAGCACGTGTAATGTCACCAGTTGTAATCTGATTCCTCCAATACAGGAGCAACTATCTTGGCGAATAACGAAAGATATAACGTTGGCAACTGTTTGTCCAATCCTGATGTTGTACCCCAAAGCGCCGTTGGATTGTCCATTGTGTTGTGGTTCGGATAAGCGGTGAATCGGATAGGTTTTAACAAGATTTTTCTAACTCCTTTCTTTTATTGGAAAAAGGCAGTTCATTGGTAATGACACTGGGTTACCAATTATTTAGTCGTGAGTTACAGTCCCGTTGGAGCGGCTACTCTTGTCTCTATTCGGACAAACCAAAAATATTTTTAGACCATATATGGCCTGCATGCTGCATGACGTCAAGAAACGTGTAGTGAAATGACCGGACTAGAAAATGGACGGGCGCAATGGCAGACCGATCAACATTGAGCACTTGTCACTTTCCTCATTTCGGCGAACAGTGTATAAAACACGTCAAACCGTCTAACTTATTGAAATGCTTCATTCGGCTTGCTCCTCTCACTGTCAAATGGCTGAATGGCGTTGCGTGCTTAGGTTGTTTGTTACCGATAATCTGCCTGAGGCTGTTGCCCTTGTCTGGATCGCCGTTTTGTAATCAGCTATTGGTGTAGCTGATCAGGTGTCCCTCAAGATAATGATGTATCTACCGATATTCATCCTTTGTGACAACCAGGCGATTTGTGGTTATTTCGGACTATTCTTTATCGGCTCAATACAATTTCAGTGCAATCCGGTTCGCGTGGCGCTAACATCCTAGAATCAACCGAACATACTGAATCATATGACGAAAATTCACCTACTGTTGTCAGTATTTCGGTGAATTTGGTCGAAGATGCCAGACTTCGAGGTATAAATGTTTGTTTGTTGTTGTTCAATTTTCATCAGTTAGCGAGAACTCGCTATTTACATTCAGTTACCTTTAACGATCATTCAGAAGGTGATTATCAACGAGGCGCGTCTTTCTGAGGGGCCGCTAGCCTGATAAATCCTGATGTTCAACTAGTGAATATGAAAACGTGAAGGGTAGTAGAATATTCTGATATGGAAAACTTTTACTTCTATGATTTCCGCAAGCGATAGACAAGTATCTGCGGACCAGTGAGCCCATTCTTACGGAAGCTGTGACGGTGGGTAATGGGCTTGCTAGTATGAATGTTGAGGCAGTTGAAACGTAAATAAACAGGTGGAAATCTCGAGGTAACGTGGTCTATAACCATATTCACGAAAAATCACTATGGTGATTACCGGACAGTTTCAAAAGAAAATGAATCCATCGTTCCACAGCCCCTGACAACAGGATCCACAAGCCGATGAAACCGGTCTCTTTTATGGAGCCGCATAAAATGGTCCACTCATTTTCTTCAAGAATTTGTGGAGATAGTTTTCTAAATACGCGTTCACATGATTGAAACAGATTGCCGCTGAATAATGTTACTATGATCGTGAAGCATTTCTACGGCCCCCGGATCCTTAAGCATCTATAATTGATACCTTGGATGTCAACAATGTTGTTTCCACTCTTGTTATTATTTCACGTCAGACTACTGTCCTGGATGACGGCCGTTACGTGGAACAAAGTAAAGGTCACAACCGTCAGAAACTTTTTTCGTACAGCAAGCTTCCCCCCTGAAGATCGTGACAGTCTTCTCAATAATAATGATGAGTATATAGAACTCCACCGAGGATAATGGCCGCAAAGCACCGCGTGCTATTTTGACAATTACGGGTAATGAGATTCGTTTCCTGGCATGCATGATGCTGATGATGCTCCGTAAAATTGAAACAGATGTCCACCACTTCGCTGATGGTCACTGAGACCAACTCGCTTGCACTGTTTCAACTCAAACAGACATGCATAGGTTCTTCTTAGAACAAAATTAATGGAAATCCGATTTAGTAAACTGTATTTTTGGTATCTGTGATTTGTCTGTATCCGTATTATTACTTGCTCCTGATGAACTTTGAACCTGACTGCTTTTTATTTAACGCTTGTTAACGTCAGTATCAACGAAGAATCGAGCCATAACACTCATACTCTGACTGAAAGTTGGGAACGTACCCACCATAGTGATTCGTTTTCACTTTTCGCCTTTGTCGTTCTGCATTCATAGGGCCAAGCTGAATTCGCTTTTGAGTCTTCATGTTGGAAGCGTTGCCGTTTTGCCACTGTCGAATTGCAACATTCTTGGCGTCAGTCAGACGACCCTGATTTGGCTCGGCTGCTCGCTGCCGCTAGAGAAGGCAAATGTCCTGAATGGATGCAGCAGCTTTTGAGGTCGCGCTGCGTTCCAAGTGAACAACTTCCAGAGAATAAATCATCCTTGGTTCCAACTCGGCTTTGTACACATCGAAACGATGCCGATGCATGGAATTTGCGCATGCTAAACACCCTTCAAGGTACGCTTGAGAACCAAATTATGGGCAGAATTTTGGCTACTGAAATTGTATTAGTAGTTCAATATTTATGGATTAGCATCTAGGTTGTCATTTGAAGAAATCAGTTCGCTGAAGGCCACATCCTCACTGAAACATGACTAGACGGATAGTGATCCCATCTTTACAGGTAACCGTTTACCTTGCAATGATGAACCATTAGGTATGTTTTATTCAATGTCCATGTAAGCCGTTTTGTGCCAGTGCACGGCGTGGAGTTCAACAACAGTTCATCACAAAATACAATCTTTCTGTTCAAAGTAAGTCATGCGCCGTTATGGCTATGAAAAACGAACGGAGGCATCGTTTTGAATGAAAAACGACAGCTACAGGCTACTTTTGTGCTCTGAGGTGGTAGATGGAAAACTCAATTGCACAAGTGTCGAGGCTTTCGTGAACACACTCAGTTAACGACCTTGACTTTTTTACTGAGTTAACTTTGAAGCCTTCCCGGATGTACTTTTATCGTGAATTAACCTCTGTTAACATCATCTAATGTTGATATCCACCAATCCCGTATTTGAGCATAAGTATCAGCTCTTCCGATCTCGAGTAAGACGTTTACAACATGACTTGAGTACTAGAATTTCTTTTGAATAACTGCCGTATTTATTTCTCCTGTTTCTCAATGGTAAACCTTCGCCTGCCCGTTTTTTGCGTTCCACATCATCGTGTTTACGGTGCCTTCATTGTTTCTATACCGTGCGTAAGAGTTTCAATGCAGTTAAGTATGCTGATCTGTTCACCTGAGATGGTGAGTTTTTCCTTTGTTCTGTGCTCTCTGTTTTGCGTTCATCCATTGAACTGATGTCCTAATTCGTTCTTTGTATACAGGATAGCGCGTAATTCGCTGTGGACTTTAGGCCTGGCTCTTACGTTGAAATATTTAGCAGTAGCACGTCACATTTTCTTGTGGCGCTCAACGAAGTTTGTTTAAACACTAAACTGTGCATGACTAAAAGCTCGCGATTGCCGCTAAACTATTGTGGTCAGAGTAGCCAGATGTGCAAGTGAAGGAACGCCAGTAACAACTGCTCCAGTGGGAAA
>LOND01004282.1:20941-34216 GCA_014220965.1 Paragonimus kellicotti
TGAGAATTATTAAAACTATTATGCTGTTGTCTGTTCAATGCCGAGTTGATGTTACATTGAACTGTTTACAACGTGGTCTCAATAAAACACGAATCTGTGCGTCTTGCTGTGTTCACGAAAAGACGGTCGACAAATGAATGGTTGCTACAATTTACATCGACCAGGCTTGCATTAAGGATACTGATGAATATACCTTAGTGCACACACACACTCTCTCTCTCTCTCTATCCGACTTTGTGGCAATGAAATATTATGCTTATGTATTCCAGGATGTTAAGAATGTGTTTTGCTTCTGTGCTTTGAAATGCAAATGACCAGAACAACAATTTGTTTACTAGGCAGCCATTTATGTTTTTAAGAAGAATCCGTTAAATCAATGTTTGTATTCTCCTGTTTTTTTTCTTGCTTTCATATATTGAGCCACCCTTAGGACCGGTAACTAAAGGAGCTTCAGGGGTTTTCAATAAGTTAAGACGAGTTCATTGGCAGTTTACAGAACAGCTTATAGATCCCCAGTATAGGTTATCAACATGCTTTTTTCCGCGATCTATGATTGTTTAGTTCAGTTAATCTTGTCTTGAGTCAAAAATACTGTCCCCGAGGAGATTGTGGATTGTTTTACTGGCCATCTCTCATGGCTGATGATCCTAGCGACATTCAAATGAAGTAAGATCCGGCGATCCAAGGAGAGAGGGTAGAGGGATAGAGAACGAATGATCTTGCTCTCATATCGACAATCTGACGTTTTTTTTAAGGTGTATTTTTTACCTATTTTATTTACGAGTGGCTACATTAAAGAATATATTTCGGATCTCATCAGAAGGAACAATATCGAGAAAATGTCACTTGTTGCTATTGTGTGCTTACAGCTTGGCTATTCTATAAACAACCATATGATTTATCGATGTGCTTAATAAATAGGCAAACTGAGCAGACCAATAATTGTGTTGATCTGGCAAGACAGGCTCCGGTAACTGGGACACATTTTGAAAATGTCACTTCCTAGCTTACGATGTCGTATGCTTTTCGTACGACGTAGGTTGTGTGAGGTAGTCAGCGTACGAGGAATTATGGTCCTAACTTCGGGGTCCGATTTCTCTGGGCGTTGTTGGCTTCCTTGTTGGAGTTTTAATGACAGCAATCATCTGTGGGTGTTACCACCGACGAAATTGGCGAGGGATCAGTGCAATCGGTACTTCTGTCTCAGGAACTTGTCATGTTTCTATTGTTCCTTGCTTTAGCGCTTAGGTTCACTGCAGCTCGACAGATTTGACGGATATATATACTGTCTCTTATACACATCTAGATGTGTATATTACGTTACTTTGCGTTTATCGAGCTATAGTTATTGTCAACTGCTGCAATGGGATTTTGTAATCTACAGCAAACGTTAATAACCAGGCCCCTATTTGTTTCCTGCACGCACATTTCCATGCAGTACTGAAAATGCACGAAAATGGCCAATTGCTGACACCGATGGGTGAACCGAACGGGCCAGCCGGAATGATTGGAATCTCTCAAATTACTGGTGTAGGAGGAGTTGTCGGTTCTGGTCACGGTGTTGGTCACGATATGGATTCTGGTTTTCCTAACACTGCCACCATCGGATCTGTAGCCAGTGCTACGGGGAGTGCTCCTTACAGTTTGGCACATAACATGCACGGCCTACCCTTTTCAAGCACGATGGTAGGCGGACCAAGGAATGGATTCGGCTATCCTGAACTGGATAGTCATCGGACCACCATGCACACGCATTCGTCTGTCGCTGCAAATGGTCTAGGGTCTGCATGTTCCCACCTACCTCCGATTAATCCGCAGGACACTCAAGAATGGTGGCCATGGAAGACAAACGGTTATTTTAACCCAGCCGAGATGCAGCTCAAAGTACCACATGGGACACCCGCAACCCCACTTGATATTGCTTCAGAAGTCACCGTGGATATGTCAGGTTTAAAACCACCCACGCATACGAATGTACATCCACTAGTATCAACACCCTGTGGCTATTTTTTCAATGGTGATACAAACGGAGCAGAAAACAGTACGACTGCAACAACAGCATCGGAACCCCAACTTGTATCTGCACCACCACCTACTCCACTAGATTCTCGTTCACACTTTAGTGGTGTTTCGTCAGGCAATTCGACCAGTCTTTATTCCAGATCTTTGTTTAGTGGAGCTTCCAATCTGGGACTATCACCTGGTGCCTCCGGAGCACAGAATGTTGGCGAAGCTTCACCAATATACAGACCACTGGATGGCGCAAGTTCTATCAGTCAGACAGATCGAATGCATTACCCTCGTTGTGAACTGAAAGTAGAAGGCATACTTGGTGAGTTTTATCTTGAATGGGTTTATTACTAGACCTCAGAACCGTGTAAGCTTTAAGATACACCTTCTTATATTAACACACTATTCGACAGGCCTACCTAGGGATGTATTTTAGCCTATGTTTTAAAACCTTATAATAGATCGTGAACATTGTGGTATGTAACAAACGAAATATAGTGTACTTACTCGGACAGAATCGCTCCCCGCTCATCACGGATGGATTATCTACTGCTGGCCTAATTGTCCACGATACATTTTTCTAATTTGCACAGTCTTAGGTTGTACATTGCTGGGATTGTAGATATGTAAAAGGAGTGTTTTTCAGCTCTTCACAAATCGACTGATACTTAAGAGTGTTCTTAACTCATAAACACGTGTTTATAGGATCAACAATATTAACAACACTTTAGGTGGAGTATACGGATTTTCAGTTTTGATCCAAACTAACCCGAACACACTGCTAGGCATAGGGGATTAGCCTGTTGTAGATGGAGTCAGCTAATGTACATGAATAAAGTGTCAATGCATCAGCTCATTAGTTTGCTCATAATGCATCTCAACAGTCACTGGTTAGGCTGTTGTTTTGCTTTAACGCACCCATCTCTGAGTTTCCCACGTACAAAACAAAGGACAATTTTATCTCGGGTTACCAGACTGTTCATTAATTTTCACATCAAAACCACATACTACTCATGGATCTCGTAAGTAACCCATTGAACTGAGATGAATTAAGTAAGCTATATGACCTAGACTCAGCGTATAACCTCGCTTTCGTGTTTGTGATTTAGCAAGATCTGTTTGACACAATGAAATCATGAAAAAGTAGGAATTCATACAAGCCCATCAACGAAATTTTAAATGTAGTTAAATGTAGTTAGTTTAAATGTAGTTGGCTAACTGTCTGAAATTGCCATACAAAAAATCTTCAAGGCTAATACTCATCGTCTGTTTATCTGATACGATTCTCGTCAGCAGGTTCTTTGGCTCAGACACACTCACATCTTGAATCCTAGGGCCTCCTGTGCAGAATATTGGAAAAGTTGAGAACAGAACTAGGGCTTTCGCTTAATGACTTAGCCCTGAGACACGAGACAGTTGTCAGTTAGACTACTTTCCTTCGACTCATCGCCAGCGCCCGGCGGAAAACTCAGAGACTTGAATAACTGCAATTATGAACCCTACAAAATTTGGTATAGCATTGTTATCAGTGGAACTAGTATGCGAAATGTATCATGCATTGAATATAGCCACACGTTTCTCATTCTGTTTTGCTTGACTTCATACAACACTGCGTATACTCTTATACGAGCAGTAATATATATATATTTATTATATATATATATATATATATATGAAGAGCTCTCAGTGCCTCGCTGTTTAGGATGTTTCGTTCCGTTTAGCTTTCACAGGCAGGAAATATATCAACTGGTACTGGAGTTTCTCTCGTTGTTTACAAAGTTCTACTCAGTAACTGTCATTTATTGTCCGCTCCGTCCACGCAATGACGAAATCGGCTATGCACTGCTGTATATCGATAATCATTGAGAGACAAAAGCATTCGAACTACTTATTCACGTCTACTTTCTCTCGTTCCTCCTGGTACTCTTCTACCCATTCAACATTAATCGTCATATACTTTTTTAGGAAAGGGATTGTTTGGAGATGTGTTCCTCGCTCGAGCACGTCGCATTCAAGAAGAGGAGGCACAATCACTGGTCTTGGTCAAATCTTTGACTTCGCATGAGTCTGCACACATCAACGAATTTCACCGTCAGTTGGAATTGTTTGGCAAACTGAATCACGAACGTGTGACTCGATTGCTGGGTATTTGTATGGAGCAAGAACCGTTCTATATGATTCTGGAATATTGTGAATGGGTACGTGCTAGTTCATTTGCCCGTACCGTTTTCTGGCAGTTTGCAGCATGTGTTTCCTTCGGCTTACTAAGCCGACACGAGATTAGCGTTTATCTCAGTCTGTTTCCTTCCACCCACTGGTGGAAAGTTTGTCTCATCATCTGCCTTGGTAAAAAGCGAAAACACGAAATAATCAGACCAACAGAAAAAAATCGACGTAAAAAACAATAACGTAGACAGAATACAAAAAAACCAAAAGAAAAAATAATAAAAAAACTCAAGAAAAAAAAGACAAAAGAAACTCAAAAAAGAAAAGAAGATAAAAAGAAACAAAATAAAAAAAATACACAAAAAAAAAAAAAAAAAAATCGTACGAGACGAAGAAGAGACGATCCAAAAAAAATACGGAACAAAACAAACAAAAAAAAAAAAAGAACATAAAAAAAAAGAAAAAAATAAACACCAAAAAAAAAAAAATAATACAAAACCAAAAAAAAACAAATAAAGATCAAAAAATAAAAAAAGCTAAAATAAGAGAGCTAAGAGAAACAGAAGATAATAACAAACAATAATAAAAGACAAGAACAAAAAAGGAAAAACAGATGAGACGACAAAACAAAGCAAGTTGAAAAAAAGCGTGAACCAAGAGTCAAAATAAGACAAACGAAAAATAAAAAAAAGAAAGAGAAAAAAGGATAATAAAAAAAGAAGTAAAAATCTAAAAATAAAACATGTAGAAAAAACAAGCTAAAAAATAAATCATTAAAAAGTACAAGATAGCCCCTAAAAAAAAAGTAAAAACGGGTAGGTCGCAAAAGAAAAAAACATGCGTAAAAGAAAAAAAAAAACCAAAAAGACTAAAAAAAAAAAAAAAAAAAAAAAAAAAAAAAAAAAAAAAAAAAAAAAAAAAAAAAAAAAAAAAAAAAAAAAAAAAAAAAAAAAAAAAAAAAAAAAAAAAAAAAAAAAAAACGTAGCTATTGGTATAAACAACCAAAAAAAGATAAAAAAGAAAATAAGATAAAAATTGGTCTTGCATGAAGAAATCAGAACGGTTAACAGAAGAAATTGAAGTAAACCAATCCTTAAGGTACGGTTACACGGGTGGTGAGTTCGCTCTTCACACGATCCGAGGAATGTTTAAGCTATACCGCATATTCCCGAACTAACTAAGATTTGATGATATACATATAATATATAACATATATATATATATGTGTAAATATATATACTGGGCATTATATATATATATATGGCAGTATAATAAATATATATAACGAATATGGATAAAAGAGAATACAACATGTATCGCCTCCTGTACAGAGTCGAAACAAAACGGGAACATATTGAATCGCAAATAATTGTTTTCAATATACGTTGCAATGCTATAACTATACCATGTAGCGATATAATCTAAGCAGTCAAATGAAAGATACTCCATTTTTCAAACTACTTACAAAATGGTATTGAAAAGTTACACATAATCATGTAACTAAAACATATGCGGAAACTTGGATAGGAATAAACCGATTAAAGTAGTCAGGCGGGGGAGACCAATCGATCTCAAATATCACAAAACGAAATACCAAATTGAATGTTTCACGCTATACCTACAGCAAAATAGAAACACAGGGATATATTTAATCGCGGAAAAACATATCACAGAGCTGTGCTGATTCCAACCAAAAAACGAAATTAATATCAACATTCGATTGCATTATCACTTTCGCAACAACCGTTGAATGCATATTATCGGTCCGAATGCTATCGAATCGTTTACTCAACTGGCAACAGTCGGTTGTTACACAACGTACTCACGGGAACCTTCCGTCAAAACTCTACATCCTTCATCCACGAGCAACCTGACATTGCAGATCAGCTGGATATTGTCGTGATTATAAACTATTGATTAGAGCGATGTATGTGTTTACACACGTTGTTCTATACATACCTGCGTTTTCTATTTTCCCGTGGACCTGCGATATGAACCTGTCTGATGTTCGCCATAGATAGAAACAATATTAACGCGTCATAGATGTACACTATCTGTAAGAGTATGTATTGAAAGGCTTAAGCCTAAATAGCATAGTGAAATAATGCTGTCAAATGACATAATCTCTACGTAAATAGGAGAATTTCAACCAAGGGTGATAGAGATTCCATTGCGTTTAAGAAGAAAGACCCAAGAAAACAGCTCACCAAAAAGACCGAAGGACACAACTTGAAAGTAACGAACCAATATCATCATAAACAGTAATACATCACTGTGATTCTCATTAATACTGAATTTCTATATAGCCATGAATAAAAAAAATCCGGCCCTGGCCTGGAAGGGATAAGAAAGGACGGGAGAGGAAGAGACCCTCAACGAACTAAAGTAGTATACGTTCATGTCAACATTCAACATCAAGGTGCCTACACGTTGCAAACAAACATCCGAGCTATAAGTGCAAGTAAGGCACCATCAACAAGCTAGCTTCCCCATGGCTTTCACTTCTCCACCTCGTTAGGCGGCGCACTTCACAGACAACTCGGCCAAACAACAACGAAATTCACACCACTGAGCCCGATTAGCTGTCATCACATCTAACGTCTTTAGCCATCGACTCTGTTAGTCACGAACAATCAATAGAGCAGAATGCAATAACAAACGCCCCGCTTAATTACATTTGGAGATTAACTAAAACGTAGTAGCTGGTGGACAAAACGACATATATGGGTTTGAAAAAAGCGTTCCTAGGATTAACGTAAAGTTGCCTTCGAGAAGGACACGCCAGAACCACAAAATAAAAACAAAACGCAAAAAAAAAGTAGAAAAATAGGTGAAAAGACAGGATTCTCTAAAGGTGGGGTGGGATAGCAGGCTCCTTACCCCGATGGGTGCCTCTGATACAGGCTGAAAATTAGCAAGCATGAAGAAGTATATTTGGTCACACAAATGTCCATGTAGGTTCTGCTAAACAAAAACCTTTGTAACCTGTCAACGTGTGAAATCCGGTTTACATTTTCCAAGGAAAGGCTAACATACAAGCCGAGTTATGGCTAATTGTAGTACATTTCTCTCGTTGTTAGCTAAATGTATGCAGCCGAAATCAAAACCGATAACCTACTCAGAAACGGTTGCCATGGTCCCAAACAATCTTCAGTTCAAAAATAAATGTTTGCCATAAAAGTATACTCAGTTGATTAAGAGTTACTGATGAGGTTCGATTGACTGGGTATGGCAGTTGCTTCCGAGTGATAAGGTTGTCCCTAACTGAAGCCAACTACAAGAACTGCATGCACTTACACCGCACGTAGACTGTATTCCAAGCTACCAAGCGATTGTGGGAACTCGTTAAGATCATAGTCACGTATATTTCTTCTCGAATTTTCGCTTTAATTCTTATAATGAATAAACTGCTCTTTTGAAGTGACTGCTCACTCAGGCTCACTAGAACTCTCATGCTTTCGATGGAACATGTCTTCAATAAATATACTTCCAAGAACTCTAAGCCCCATTTGGTCTCGAATTAGAGATGGGAATTGCAGCTAATTTCCCATGGATGACAGCTTATACATCACATTGTTGGACTTCTACTTATTTGTCTCATCCATTGTGCTTGATTTGACGCTCTTCCATTTTCTAGCCAGTGTTTGGGGTCTCTTCAGATACTAGTTTCCTGTAAGTCATCTTCCTATCAATTACAGATTTCGGGTCTTCAGTACCAGTGGTAACATTGAATCAACGTTTTAAATGGTTATTTTCGTCGTCTCCAATTGTCTTGGTCGAGATTGTTATTCCAACATCGCTCATTCTGGCTCACTGAGCACTAGTGTTTTTGTGATAAACTGGCACTCGTACACAGTGGGCTTTTATATCAATGTCGGGTTAGAAGAAGTTTCCACTTCAAGTCTTTTGTCTAGGACCCCCAGTGTGTCAGTCACGTATGCTTTGTTGGCTGTTTGTTTTAAGTTCATTCTCCGTGGCACTATCGACTGCCTTACAATTAAGATATCGGACTTAATCCATTGTTAATAATGGAATGTTCCGATGAATTATACTCATTGCTTCTAGCCCGCTGTCAAGTGGGACACGAATCCGCTACTTTTGAATTTTTATCAATTATACAGTAAACCCTGCTCTGTTTCCGAATAATTTTGTTTTCATACGTATAGTTTTTCGAATTTCGAAGTCTCCTCGCATCGTAGACAGTGTTCGGTGTCATACTAGCATCATCCCTGGTCGTTTGCATCTTAGGTTGATCATTAGAGACGTGTCATCAGTCCAGCCTCTCAGCTTGCTTCTTTACAAGTATATTCCGGTCAGAACCAGTTAACTCGGGTTCGGATAGTGTAGTAAGAACGACAGTAAGATTTTATAAACCTTCACGTTTCTGTTTACTTGGAACAGTCATTAGGTTGGTTTTTCCCCAAAAAAAATTGACCGATTATTTTGTTTACTTTCTGTTTCCATCTGCTCTAGGGTGATTTAAAAATGTTCCTACGACGTATTCGTGACGAGGATCATCATTCAGCCAAGACATTGTCACTCACCTGCGGCCAAAAACTCAACATGTGTCATCAGCTGTCTATGGCCATGGAGTATTTGTCACAAATGCGTTGCGTACACCGTGATCTTGCCGCTCGTAATGTGTTTCTGACCCAAGATATGGAACTGAAAATTTCCAGCCCCGCCTTGTGCCGTGATGTGTACGCCAGTGAGTATTACCGTTTGCCGAACACCGACCAATTCATACCACTACGTTGGTTTGCCCCCGAGCTAATCGCTGAAGCTTTACCGATAAGTCTGTTCAACGTGAACGCAACGCAGCTGGACTATGGTCATTCGTTTTCTGGACCATCCTTACCGTACACTATTCAAACGGATATTTGGGCATTCGCCATAGTGGTTTGTGAAATCTTCTCGCTGGCCACTCTACCACTCTCTCGACTTACAGATCAAGAAATCATTGTAGCTGGTCGTCAAACTGCGATCCAAAGCAATTTGATGATGAACGACACGAGTGCACTCGATTTCACAGCACACAATCAAGTAGTTTTGAGGCCTGATATTCCTGCCGAAATTCCCCCTGAGTTGAGCAGCCTGATAGCACGCTGTTTTGCGCCAGCTGCACGACACAGACCGGACTGTACGGAGATTGCGTCAACTCTACGTGATCTGATGCCTTGACTTCAACAGTTTTGTTCAGAACATTTTAGTTCAGTCACACACTTTTCGCACAGTGACGCAGATTGATTACATCCATCACATGGGGTTTCAGGGTTAATATATGTTGTTTTTTTATAAATTAGATTTCCTCAACAAAGTGTACAACTGCTGTACATAAAGGCTTACTGTTCATTTGACCCTACGGTACATTCTCTTCATATGTACACATGAATGAACCCATTTACTAGGCACTCGTTGGTAACCACTGCTCCGTTCCTTAGGCTTTCTCATTCTTTCTACATTCATCTCGATTCTCTTTGCGTATTCATCTGACCCCTTTCATGCACCAGTCCAATTTCAGTAGGTTCTTTTGTTTTCTTATTGGCTATAGATGTACTGTGCCAAACCGAGTGACAACTGACGCTGCAACCATACGATCACACTGAACATATTACACTCATAACAGCCGATTACAGCATTTTACTTTCATTCATGTCTTTTTCTACTTGTTACCAACTTACCATCCGCCTAAGCAGTTCATTCTGACAAACAAGGAGACTGTACATTGTTCGTTGAGTATATTTTGACTTTTCTTGGGGCACACTGTTCTCGTGCTGTGTTGTCCAATATGGGATATCATCTTCGATTAGGTCTCACAATCATTTCTCGTTACGGTCGTGGTCACCGGTTACACTAATAATCTACTTCTTATTCCTTGGCTAATTGCATTTCAAAGACTACAATTGTACCATAATATCATGTGATTTTTATCAGTTGCATGTTCTAGACAATGTGTATTCTGTTCCTGATTCTTATGAAGGTGAGATATTTGTGGGGTTAATCGCTCTATGTGTGAAATATTCTCGAGCGATCTGGGTAGTACTGACAACAATTCTGGATCCCAATTCAGTAGGTAGATTGTATGAGAAGGAAGTTCGTCAATCAACTAGCAGGTTTTCTTTCTATATACACTTCGTTGTAACGATCCATCTGATCTGCGTGTTAGTGCTACGTCCAGAAATGGCAATCGGTCATCAGTTTCTTGTTCCAAAGTGAACACGATGTTCTTATGCGCCTTGTTAAAAACGGTCAAAAGCTTCTGTAAATCTTCCGTTTGTCCACTACGCAAAAAACATCATTACATATCGTCGATAATAACTGGTTGTTCTAATAGTTTCGTCCAACTCGTTATTCTCGAGCATGCTCATAAAGATGTCAGCCAGTACCGGGCCAATCTGGCGATAAAGCTCACCATTGAATTGAAACCGTGTTGCTAGTACAGAACATTAATAACTCCTTCAGTTCAGCCACCTGTAGACCGACGTTAATCCGGCGATTGTTTGTAACATCACTGGTATGTACACTTCTCAGTTCAGCCGCCCTAGTGTGTTCAGGCTATGTTGGTCTACATGAACTTTCGTATGACGTGAAAAAGGAAGTAGATGACCCGTGCGAATGACGCCGTTTGGTTTCACTGCCTTAACGCGTTAGGGTTATACTGGATTACGTTACAGCTAATGCCAGTGAGTGTGTCACATGTGCTTCTAGTTGTATGTGCTAGTGGTCTTACAACATAGCTCGAAAATCTACATCCAGGTGTGTTTTACTGTTTGTGAAACGCCGGCGATGTTAAATCAACCTATGGCAGTGAGTCACACATCAGCCCTAATGTTAACCACGGCTAACTGATCATGATTTTGATACATTCGCATTTTTTTCAGTACATACTGTCTGATCCCATTCGGTTGGTTGTCGCATTTCAAGTTGACTAGGATGTGCACCGACTACCAGTTTTTGACACTCAGTCTTTCCACGTGGTTGCTCATATGTAGTTGGCTAACTGTCTGAAATTGCCATACAAAAAATCTTCAAGGCTAATACTCATCGTCTGTTTATCTGATACGATTCTCGTCAGCAGGTTCTTTGGCTCAGACACACTCACATCTTGAATCCTAGGGCCTCCTGTGCAGAATATTGGAAAAGTTGAGAACAGAACTAGGGCTTTCGCTTAATGACTTAGCCCTGAGACACGAGACAGTTGTCAGTTAGACTACTTTCCTTCGACTCATCGCCAGCGCCCGGCGGAAAACTCAGAGACTTGAATAACTGCAATTATGAACCCTACAAAATTTGGTATAGCATTGTTATCAGTGGAACTAGTATGCGAAATGTATCATGCATTGAATATAGCCACACGTTTCTCATTCTGTTTTTGCTTGACTTCATACAACACTGCGTATACTTATACGGCAGTATATATATATATATATATAATATATATATATATATATATATATATATATATATATATATGAAGAGCTCTCAGTGCCTCGCTGTTTAGGATGTTTTCGTTCCGTTTAGCTTTCACAGGCAGGAAATATATCAACTGGTACTGGAGTTTCTCTCGTTGTTTACAAAGTTCTACTCAGTAACTGTCATTTAGTTGTCCGCTCCGTCCACGCAATGACGAAATCGGCTATGCACTGCTGTATATCGATAATCATTGAGAGACAAAAGCATTCGAACTACTTATTCACGTCTACTTTCTCTCGTTCCTCCTGGTACTCTTCTACCCATTCAACATTAATCGTCATATACTTTTTTAGGAAAGGGATTGTTTGGAGATGTGTTCCTCGCTCGAGCACGTCGCATTCAAGAAGAGGAGGCACAATCACTGGTCTTGGTCAAATCTTTGACTTCGCATGAGTCTGCACACATCAACGAATTTCACCGTCAGTTGGAATTGTTTGGCAAACTGAATCACGAACGTGTGACTCGATTGCTGGGTATTTGTATGGAGCAAGAACCGTTCTATATGATTCTGGAATATTGTGAATGGGTACGTGCTAGTTCATTTGCCCGTACCGTTTTCTGGCAGTTTGCAGCATGTGTTTCCTTCGGCTTACTAAGCCGACACGAGATTAGCGTTTGTCTCAGTCTGTTTCCTTCAACCCACTGGTGAAAAGTTTTATCTCACCTGATGGGTGAATTTTAAGCTATACGCATATTCCCAACTAACTTAAGTTATGCATATATATATATATATATATATATATATATATATATGTGCATATATATATATATGCATATATATATACGAATATGGATAAAAGAGGAACAACATTATCGTTACAGAGTCGAAACAAAATGGGAACTATTGATCGCAAATAATTGTTTTTCAATTACGTTTGCAATTATCTTACCACTGTAGCGTTAATCCTAACAGTCAAATGAAAATACTCATTTTTTAGACATTCTTACAAAGAATGGTTTGAATAAGTTACACATTTGTAAACTAAAAACATATGGGATAAATATGGGTAGGATAAACCGTTAAAGTAGGTCGGGAGACCAATGATCTCAAATTCACAAAACAGAAATCCATTGAATGTTTACGCTATCCATTACACAAAAAGAAACACAGGGTATTTTATCGGAAAAACATTCACGAGCTGTGCGTTGTTCACAAAAAAACGAATTAATTGAATATTCGATTGCATTATCACTTTCGCAACAACCGTTGAATGCATATTATCGGCCGAATGCTATCGAATCGTTTACTCAACTGGCAACAGTCGGTTGTTACACTTCTCCGGGACCCTTCCTGTCAAAACTCTACAATCCTTCATCCACGAGCAACCTGACTTGATTATCAGCTTATTATTGTCGTGTTATTAAACTTTGATTGAAGTGATGTGTATGTGTTTACACAGTTGTTCTATATATATGCGTTTTTATTCCGTGGCCTAGTGATGACCTGTTTGATTTCGCCATGTAGAAACAATTAACGGCAATGTACACTTCTAAGGTTCTATTGAAAGGTTACCTAATGCATAGTGAAAATATGTGTCGTTGACTTCTCTCGTTTGGATTTAACGAAGTCTGATAGAGATTCCCTTGCGTTTAAAGAAAGACCCAAGAAAACAGCTCACCAAGAAG
>LOND01004283.1:12769-24697 GCA_014220965.1 Paragonimus kellicotti
CAGACGCGTCATCTATCCAAAAAAAAAGTTGAGTGGCCGTTGCTGAGATGAAAATAGAACGGCTGAGTTTCGTGGTCAGGCCATCATCCTGACACCATGTTAGCACTGGTTTTGGATCATTTAAGGAACGCAGGCCAAGGTAGTCCTGAAGCCTGAAATGACAGCAATGAACAAGCAAGGATGGATTTAAATGTACGGGCGAGCCCCAGTGTTCTCAGGCTTGGCCGGAATCCGAAACCTCACTGTCCTGGACCGAGTGACAATCACACGGTAAGTCGTGCGAAGCGGTTTGGTCACAGTGGTGTGACGAAGCCACCGGCTCAGTAGGGTTTCACTGGCTAATTGCTCACACTATCGACCGACGCTGTGGGATGCCCACAAACCCATTCGGATAGTCGTCTAGCCATGCAACCAACACAACTGGTCCATTAGTGTTAAGCATAGCAACCAGTTGATGTGCCACCCCGTTCACCATGTGATACTTGTTTTCGCACGGTGGTGACTCGGGCTCTTTCTCCACGGTTAGGACAGCTTAGAAATTCCATTCCCTTCAGTCTGAAAGGTCACGTCCACACCTGAGGTGGTTGTATCTGCGGTGTTTCCATCTAGCGCCTACAACCGTAGACGAAAATTCCGCCATCATCATTAGAATTCGTTTAAATCAATTTCTGTGTTTTTAGAATCACTAACCTACAAAGTGGACAGTGGTGATAACACCGTTTGCGTTGGTTCGGCCTGTCACTGACCCCTCGTTGTCAAGCCTTATTCTGTTGCTGTCCTGGCTGTAATTGGTCTGGCGTCAACGCACCGCAGCGCCAAGGAGAGAATAGATAAAAATGACCGTAGAATCGAGTATGGTATCCCTTGCATGTAAAAACAGTACCGAGGTGAGGCTTGAAATAAACGCGTACTCTGATGGCTCAGAATGTTTTGAAAACTACCGCTGAGAACGTCCTACTGATTGCTTTGTCTAGCATATCACCTGTGAACAATAGAGCGATATACGTAGCTTTTTCTGCCAAATATGACATATCCCTATATTCCGGTGCTGTATCGGTTGATAGGTTGATAGGTTGTGTATAACCTCTGTACTTATGAGCGTCAGCTCATCAGCTATAATATCTTCCTTCTATATCCCCACAGCAATGCAAGTCGATCGATTAATTTTAGTGTTAGTGAAGTAAAACAATCAAACAATGTGATTATGCATTCAAATTTTCCCTACTGGAAGGCCCAATCCCGGGAGCCTCGGTTTGTCGAGTGTAAACAAAAGTGAGCCATTTCGTACGTGATATCTATCGGAAACAGATATACATTCGACAATACTTACTAACGAAACAATATTCCAAATGGATTCGTGTGAAACCGCGTCGTTTAACCTAATCGGTTTGACCTTGCGCGAAATCAGTATAGCACTGCGAATGACTGTATCACTAAGGTAAATTTTTCATTAGTGTGTAAAGGAATACTACTGTAGTGGATCTGAAACACTATGTAAAGCTTGAACACGAAAACGAAGCAAAAATGTAATGAAAACAAAAGAGACTGACTCACAGTAGTTCGTGAAGGTGCGTTGGTTTAGGGTTCCACTACACCGAATGAGATATCCAATGGGTACAATCTGCCGTGCTGCTCCCAAAGGAATTTGACGTTACCACAGCGATAATTTTGACAACAGGTAAACACGGAGATGTGCTGAAATAGACGGTGGATTCCGTTAACCTTTAACTCTCCCAAATTCTGTACACAAGTGACGCTGAACGCAGAGAGAACGCAGGGCTCGCGACCTTGGAGATGAAATTTTATTTGTGATAATTGATTCAGTCGATTCACATGATTTAAACATCGAGTGTAGATGTGAAATTGAGAAAGGAAAGTGTGAAGAACAACGAAAATTATGAAAGTACAAAATGCTTTACAAAACGCTACACTAGGGAGCAGCGCTCCGTTTTTTCAAACTTTATTCAAATTGGCAACAAGGTATTTACTTTGTATGACATTGCAAAGAAGCGTCGCTTAAGCGATTGGTACCCAGTAGTATCTGCAGCTTATCTTTAATTCCTCTGTGAGGTACAAAAATAGCCCCCGCATCGCTAGTTGTTTTTCATGAAATAAAGATCCGTGATCATAGTCAAGTTTCACTAGTGTGTTTTGGCTCCACCATTACATATCGCTCAGTCCATGAAGCGCAAGACAATTTGTTCAGGACTAAGCACGTTTGTAGACAATATAACAGGTCCATCTAGGCAACATTTTTGAACAAACTGTTCACACCGATCGCAATAATGCCCAGTCGCACAAGTTTATGGCTAAAACAAAAGAAAAGGACATACTGACAGGAAGTAGATTTGACTCAGTGGCAAGACCACAGAATTGTGAAGCTTAATTCTTTGACAACATGGCCGTAAAACGTTACACGGCAGTCCACAAATAGTGGGGTGCACCTAAAAACAATCCATGACATGCCTTATACTGTATGTGGCGGTAGCCTGACATGCAGTTACCAATGTAGTAGGCATCGGGATAGATTTCAAAAAGATTATGACACTGTATTCATTTCAGATGTACATTAATAATCCCTACCTGAAACGAGAACTAACACTTGCGCATACAGGATTATTGTGTGGAAAAACCGTCCATAGCGTCGCATGGAACGGACCGAACGGAAATTCAGGACTAGACTAAACCGATATTCGACTTTTAAACTTGACCCGTTTAATTAATTCGTGTTTCAACGTTGCTAGATGTAGCAAATGACGAAAGCATACAAACTGGTATTGCCACCTTGCTAAATTGGTCTTCTAATCCCGTCACTCATGTATGTTAACCTCTTAGTCAACTTTTAGGAAGCACGGGTAATAGTAATTTCGACATTTACGGGTGATCATCTGACTGTGAATATCAGTAACAAAATAAACTTTGCAACAAATTGTAATCTACTGTCGAATACAGGCCCAATTTTTGCTCGATCTGTCTGCTTCATATTACTTATCAGTTCACTTGTCACTACGGCAGAACCCAGCGGCGCTCACTACTACAAATGGTTCAGTACATCCCAGAATGGCTCGTTCGGACGACGAAGCAGTGCAACCGAACTATGGTTCCGGTAACGAGGACTCCAACTTTGCTGACAACAGGTTAGTTAGTTGTCCCCGCCAACTTTTTCGCGTACTTGGTACTCAATCAACAACACCAAGTTACTGGCTTTCATGGAGGTGCTGCCTAGCAAAATACACTAACCTATATCCTGTTCACAAAAGCTGTTGATGCGACAGATAAGCACTGTCTATGGCATTCTTTGACTGACTTGGTTCAAGCCTGTCTCTTCTTGCTTATATCACAGTTGTGTTGTATAGTGCGACCAATGACAGTAAACAAACTGTTTACATTTCGCCGTATTTATTTTCAGTCCGTATTGGTTCCGCCGAATGCCTTGCAAGTTTGTATGTTTTGGAACCACCCCAATCATTTGATAGATATTCAAACCTTGTGAACACCTGATAACTTATATAGACATGGAATTAAAGTCGATTTCAGATTCAAATTACATACTTGATGTAATTCAAATGACAAAGCGGAATGATGTAAGATTTCTGAGCTCCTGGTGTAGCCACCTAATCCAACTAGTTGGCGACGTATGCGTGCAGTAGTGCGTTTCCTGTCACTGGCTGGAATCCAGCCAAAAGCCCGACTTTTCACGACTGCGTATCAGTCAAGTAATAAAACCTGTTTCGGTACTGACAGGTTACGCAACATTCACTGTCTTAGCCGATATTTTACCAAGCTTTTACTCCACTAGATCCTCCGTTTATGTTCATGCTGTTCCGAGGATGGAACTTCCCATTTGTTCCAATCAGTTGGTTAGCCATTCCCTAAATGTTTCCACATTCTACTTCACAAACAAGCGTTACACGATAATACTGTGATCATTGTGGCAATGATGGAAGACAAAAAAGAACAAGCAGCGATAATTCGGTAAATGATATCATGTCCAAGCCAACTGTTGGTCTATGATATGGATAAGATTAAACCTCATTATATCAGGAAAATCAACGCAGAATGAAGGCTGGGATGCTCAGCGAATAAGTGGTATGATTTAGTCAAAACACACCAAAGTGAAAATAGTGACGTACCCCTTTGGGCGAACAACTGGAAGCCTCTTTCTCCTATGCTGCGTCGCGCAC
Source organism: Paragonimus kellicotti (assembly GCA_014220965.1). Taxonomy (NCBI): domain Eukaryota; kingdom Metazoa; phylum Platyhelminthes; class Trematoda; order Plagiorchiida; family Troglotrematidae; genus Paragonimus; species Paragonimus kellicotti. Next base: position 16,954 of record LOND01004283.1, read on the forward strand.
GGGTTTCGTGTTCGCTCTCTCCTCATACTTACTGGTTGCCGTTCGTTCTCTTTGCGCACCTAAATCTCTCACTGTAACACGCGGTCTGTATCACAGCTTCGGCGCCACCCTGTAAAAGTCAGCAAAAGTACGAAGACTGACTAAACATCCGAACAAGTACATGAGGATCACTCGTGAGGCGATCGCGTCGATGGCTGGGTAAACCGATCTCATCAGCGTATCCAGCGGGAATATAATTGCTCCTTCTTCCCAATAGATAGCAACCGACTTGTTGATATTCCTAAATGACTAATCTTACTGGCTCCGCAGATTGTCAAGTGACAACTATCAGTAACTCAAACACAGTGTTTGCGTTTGCCATTGAACACTTGATTGCGTGTTCCATTAATTCTTAAGGTGCACAGTGCTTACTTATTATGGTTTTAAGCGTAAGGCGACTCGTGCGTAAAAGAGTAGAGGATGAGGGGAATAAAGCAGTTCATCGGAGAAGTTGGCAGTAGCAACAATGGTGATAACATCGAACAGGAACTTTATTGCGAGTACCGATCAAAATCCTAGTGTCGTTAATTAGACCTCACATGATGGGCCCAGTTAAAATGTCTCACAGGTAATTGTTGTATTGAACCGGATTTTGAAGTAGTGCTTTGACGACCAAACACTACCTGGAATATCAGCACTATGCGGGGGAACCTTATGACGGATGGACCAGGAACCGTGGTAATCCGTAATCAGGGACTCACGTTGGGCTTCCTTGATTCCGGTGTACACTCTACGAAAATGAGCGAAAATCCCTTATTAAGCGAATGCACTCCTGTTCATATTATCCATACAGACAATGTGCATACTTTGTGCGCCTGTAATGATCACGTCCAATGCAGTGGCTCGCCATCCATCCACCTACATGAGACCGGGTTTGCAGAAGGTAATCAGTAGGGGATTATGCTATTATTCAGCTACAACTCGTCTAGTCCACTAGATAGTTGTAACGACTGGACCTACCATCATATTACAAAGTTGATGTCAGGTATCAGGCTGCAGGATTAAATCACATTGCGTGACCGCGATGCTTGTGAAGACAACGAACATCGCCAAATTGTTTACATTTGTATTGTTGTGTGTCTTTGGTATGTGAACGATGAACGTTCTATCATAAAGATGCATGAATGATAGAGATGAACAACCACTCTGGGATTTTCGTTTTAAGTTTTCGCTTGAGGTAGTTACCTTGGGATTTTAATTCACATGTTTGTACCTTATATCTGGAACAAAAATGTGGGTAAGTGTGTTGGGCCCAACTCGAGAATGATCCTGGATCTTAACTCTGGCACAGGCACCCTCCCAAACAATCACTAGGTGAAGGCGCTGTGGTCATTGACCTCGTCAGGCTAGTCGGGTTATTCATTTCTTGCGTTCTTTACGTAATTTCAAAACTTACTGCTAACTTTACTGAACAGGTGAAACTTATGCAATAAGATTAAGCGTTCTTATCGATTGCTTACAAATCTTTTCAGAAATTATCAACCGTCAGTCGGTTTCAGGCATGACTAACTGTGAAGATGTAAACTTCCTGTGCCCGCACAGTAAGCGATGCGCAAGGACGAACACTTGATTCTGACACTAGGGCGCACAATGGTAAACTGAAAGTTTTTTTAGTAGTGTGTCGGTTCAGTAGGCAAGCTGGGCTATATCAACTATTCAACCCAGGTATTACAAGTTTCTGCTTAACGAAAATAAACGTCTAATGTTAATGTCTGACACTTCTCATTTCTATGCTCGAAAGCACTCATGCTCATGAAATTTTCCCCATTGATCACGATAGTCAGCTATGTAGGAGACAAACTGGAATAAGGATGTTGGTTTCATTTTTCTTAACAAGAAATGCCATATTCTTCGCTCAGTTAAGTACTCCTGACTCCATTGATCAGTGTGAGACAAACCTACCGGTCATATATAATTCATCAAGGTCTACATGAAATGTTTGTCAAATGTGTAATACGCTGTAATTTTGAGAAATACGTTTAGGCTCAAGTAAGAAACATAGTCATCTGAATGTGTTGATTATAACGTCTTTGCTACATCCAATGGGTGTTTGCTTCATAAGATCATTATCAGAACGGAATTTAATGCAGGCAGCTTCCTGAAAATTGAAGATTTTTCTAGAACTCCTGCCGCCAAACGGGGCACGGCTAAAATGTTCAGTATGGCCAATGATTAGTACGAGTGAATTGGAAACAGTGAAAATGATGTAGAACTTTTAGAGATTAGTCACACACTGCCTGGCTTTTTAACAATAGCATACTTGTTTCATGACTATCAACGGAAAGTCTAATATTGAAAAGCAATCACACAGATATGCTGCTTTGTCCACGATCAAGCTACTGATGTAGAATTAGGGTTGTTCATTTTGGATGCGCTACTAAACGGATAACACTTTCCCTTGTAGAAAAAATCACCTTTGAATTTGAGGTCAACAACCGTTTGCCGTTTCTAGATATACTCCTAAGTTGTCAAGTAGATGGCTCGGTTAGAAGAACTCTCTATAGGATATTTATGTGGTCCGGCCAATACTTCAACTTCAGCAGCTTCACATCTGGTCCAACATAAACGAACATTAGTGAATACGCTGTTTACACGGGCAAGGCGAATCTGTACGCACGACAGTCTTGCGGAAGAGCTAGACCTGATTACTTCTGTCCTACAGTCAAATGGTTACCCCAGAAGGTTCATAGATAGGCACAGTAAACAAAAGTACCATCTGAAGAGGTGGTCACTGTAGAGAAAAAGGTCTACATAGAGCTGCCTTTTAAGGGTGATTATATCATGCACCAAACAACACAACGGTTGAGGAATTCAATTAAGCGAACTTTCAATGCAGCTGAACTCCGTGTAATTGCTCGGACTCAGAAGTTACCGGTGCCTTCAGTCAAAGGAGATCAGCCTATCGGTGCCACTTCACATTGTATTTACCAATTTGTATGTAACTGCGGAGAAAGTTACATAGGCAGAACCGAGAGATGCTTGAGCTCCAGAATGAAGGAACATTTACCTAAATGGGTTCAGAAGTCCGTGTTATCGGAGAACGGCAATGTTGCTGAAACACGTAAACAGCCAGTTTCCTCAATCGCCAGACACGTCCTGATCACTGGTCACGTTATCGATCCATCTTGTGCATTCAGAGTCCTGTTACGTCATTCTAACCCAAGATTCTTACGGTTTGCCGAAGCAGTCGCAATCAACCGACTCAAGCCAGCTCTCTGTGTTCAGAAACAACTGTTCGTGAATTTGACCCTTCCCTGGACTTAATGACCTATCTTAACACGCTTATTGATTATCCACCCCTCTAGTTGTTTGCTATAAAAAAACGCACCCGTGTTATTGTAAATTTGGTACTGACGAGTCAATACGAAATGCTTGCATCTACCAGTTTTCGTGTTCTAACTGCTTTGTTCAAACTGTTCAAGGGAACCAACTGTTTCAAAAATCATTTTTGTTTGGCGAAATAAACCTTGCAATCAATACCTGGTCAAGTCGACGTTCATTCCCAAGCTTTAACCAATTGAGAATAGCATAACGTTACGAAAAGATTGTAATCGTCTGTGTTTCTGCCATTTTGGGTATCCTTCGTCAAGGTTGCTCTGATCGAAATCACAGAGGTCATAGGGCGTTTATCGTGATTATGTGATCATACGTTGTTGCTGAGGTGGATGGCTGAATCGGATTGTCAATAAACATAGGGTGAGATTGATGGTTGAGATAAGGCGCGTTTGTGTCTGGTGTTTTAGATCAATTCATGCGACACGGCAAATTACGGATTGTTAGCATTCTGGATAATAGATGCGCGTTGAGTGGGAATGGCGAGTGATTCAGCATAGTGTCGGTCCGCATGTAAATACGAAACATCCAAGCTTCCCTAAAACATACATTATGATTCTCTGGCACTGCATGTAGCCCACTTGAAATGTGGTACACACTGACCTAACCGCTATGAGCCCCGAGGGATTTCGATCCCAGACGAAAGCTACTCGATGTAACTAAAAGGTAGGGTATTACAAATCGCTCACAACAGTGGTTTTCTCGGATTCTTGGTGAACAATAAGTCGAACACATTCCCCAGACATTTTGATTTCTTTCGTACTACATTTGGTGCAGATCTTCTTCATTTCAAGTTTTTATTTTAGTCGGGTATGTGGACAGAGGACGTTTTCGACCGCACTTATGGGGCAATTGTCCTTATTAGGGTGTCTGATTAATTGAAACCATCTCAAAATAGTTGACCGGATCGGTAGCTGTAACATCCTGGGCGCAGGGTGCACGTGCTTGGATTGTCAGTATTCGAATGCTAGGTGAACGAACTTGTCGACGTACCCCACGCCCACACCAGAAAATCGATTGACTGTGGGAAACAAGTGGGTACGTGTGCCATTTCGAATCATACTTCCGATACCTTCCCATTTGGCTTGTTTACGCTATTGATCGTATGGTTATGTCGCTCGTCCCAATTCACACCATCCCGATGTCGACCGCGCACATAAACAGTACACACGCCAAATTTTTCAACCTATCACAGTGCAGCATCCTATTCAATCGATCGATCGACCGGTTAGCGCAATGCGTAGCTGTGGTGTTTTAAGCACACGTACACACACATACGTGGTTGGCAGCCCCTAAAACAGGCAGACGGACCAGTTTGCTTTGTCCCTCCGTCAAAGGACATCCATCGCCAACCTGGTCACATGGTGAACGGTCGGTCTTTAGAACAAACGGTCGATTTCGGAAGCTGTCACGTTCGCACTTCACTGGGCTTTGCGCCAACACAGCACGGGCATAGGTGGTCAGCCCACGCGTAAACGGGACTGCAAACGGCCCACATTCTGCAGGCAATCCAATGCGTTCGACCTATCCAACGTTGTCCAGGGTTGATAATACGCACGCAATAGGAGTGGGACGCTGTTTCTGTCATGCGATCGTTGGAACAAACGGGCGAGTCGGTTTGACACGTTTTGAAGTGCTCTTAATGCGATCGTCGATAGAAGCACAAAGAATCTTCACGTTGCTGGGGGCCATGAGCGTGTTATGGATTCTGCATAAAAGAGGGTTGAATATTGATAAATGGATTGAGAATAACACAACGTTATGAGCAAGTTGTAATACTCTACGTTTCAACCACCTCGGGTGGCCTTCCTCAGGAGTGTTGTAATCGAAATCACACTAACAAAGGAACAGAGGTCACGTGAGATTTGCCGTGGTTAGGGTTGAAAACGTTATGGAAAAGCCTGACAAACGGGTGCAGATCAGCACTGCTGATTAAAAAAAAACTCGCCCTGACGCGCCGAGCATACAACGAAATCGTGGCGAGGAGCTCTTTTGCATTAATCTCGTATCAGACGCACACGTTCATAAGTTAATTAAGATACAATCGGATTTTGCGGACGGGCGTAGCGATTGAACAGGCAAAGAAGATTAGTTGTTTGATATGAGTTGAATACTACTCAAACATGACCACAGCCTTTGCATTCAGGTCGACTTTTCGGCCGGTTCCTTTATAAGTGAAGCATACTACTTGAGTTTCCTTTCTTTTGTAGTTCATCAGAAGCATCACGGGCAAAATCTGAACTTCACTCAGCGTTCTCATGAGGCGATCATGTTGAACACCGCGTCACAGTGACCACGACCAAATTATCACATCTAAACCGTTCAGACACAGTCACTAGAATGTGAGTAGGAGTGACAGAGATATGCACCATTGATGAGTGATAACAAAAACGTAACTCGAGTTCACAGCTAGCGAACAGACAAATGAAGATCAAGCTAGCAAAACTCCCAGATGCTGCTAGGATACTACTGAATTTATCTCGGTCTGGAGATGAGACAGCTACTCACGTGTATATGCGTGCAGGAACTGAACAATTGGAGGAAGTGATCGATCACAAAAATAGTTCTATCGACCAGTAGCAGGATTCCTCGAACAGATCTCGCACAATCTCATCTATGTTGTATGATCGCGAACGAACTTTTTGTGGCGTCTATCATATCGAGAATCACACACTATTCCTGTTGTGATACCTTCAAATTTACTCCACGTCGACCTTCTCACACCATGGCTAAAGTTGATTGTCTGAATTTAGAATATCTGTTCGCTAGTAAGCTTTTTTAGCAATATATTGTTATTGTTGTTTTTGATATATTGTTATGTTGCAGCCTGTGAAACGTGCACAGAACTTTAATTCTATGAAACAGGTGCTTAACCAAAACCACGTCTTATATCGTTGCAGTAAGCATGGAGAGCTGAAAACAATGTGCAACACATATTACATTGCACTGGACAGAACATTGTAACATGCTGTCCTCATCTCTGGTAATAAGTACATCTAAAAACAGGAATCTGTCGATCGATTCAGTTGTGTGAAATCAGGATGGGTCATGATTGTTAAAAAAACGAAATAAGAATGACCAACATTATTGGAAAATAAAATATCAGAATGCAGTGTGTAAGACACGGTTCAGTTGTCGTTCAACAATTTGTAGGAAGATATAAACTAATGTATGGCCTGATGGATCATTCCATAGTCATGTCCTTTATCTCCGTACAAACATCTTTAAAATCAAATCCGTCGAGTTTGTACGCATTCAAATCAGGTTCTTTGAGGTATCCGTCTGGAATTACCCTTATCACAATTCTGATTGGAAAGGCTGCTATGTGGAACGCGAATCAGCATCAACCAAATGGATGACTTGTGAACTCATCGACATGCGTGCCAGTATACTACTTTAATTTGAAGAGATCGTTTAGAAAATGGAGATGTAAAGGTTTTCCGGTGGACTCCCAAGTATCCACTGACCGACTAACGGCTTTGGGGTAAGCTGAACCATTCACTCGTACATCTGGAAGCAGAAATCCGTCATTATTGTGTTTTAGAAGGCTTCCTATTAGTTGTATCTCCATGTTAACTGTATTGTAATAATAACAGTATCGGAAACGATCCCGTTCACTTTGGTTAGAATAGTCTCATCGTTTTAATTTCAAAACTCTCGATGCGTGACCGCAGAGTATAGAGCTGCAACTAATTTACGTCTACATAACAACTTGTCCATGCATCAGATTAGTTTGGGAACAGAGTGCTTTAAGCATGTATAACTAATTCGTTGAAGTAAGAAGTGTGGTAGTCGATTATCGAATGTGTTGAGGACTTTGCGGTGAATATTGAGTCACTTCTTAGGAATCCACAGTATATTGACAACTGATCTAATATCGCGAACCCCTGTGCCTGAAGGGTTGTACATAGTTGACTGACTGCCTTTGAACACACTTTTGTGCTCTTTTTCGCAGAAGGACTGAGACTGAACCAAACATGTTGTGAATGCTTCATAATGGGATGTTCGCCCAATGAGATTACACAGTCCGGCTGGAGAGACAGTCTGCCATTTGGCTGAGCACAACTTTTCATATATGGTTCAGAACATGGGAAATCCCAGATAACAGTTTTCAACTAAAGCGAATGCTCTGCGGCACGCTAGGAATGTTCTTTCGTATGAGCCAAGACAGATGAAAGTGATGTTATGAATTAATTGAAACTGTCAAGGCTCTAACCGGTATGATCAATACCCTTGACTTCTTAGTTGGGTCAGTAGCTTAGCAGTCAAGTACTGTCTACTCAGCCTGTCCTTTTAACAAAAAATTCCACACAAAATTTCTAATGTCAAACGATTGTTTCTCGTGCTGATGATGAGACGTCAAATTCAGACA
>LOND01004284.1:22035-33833 GCA_014220965.1 Paragonimus kellicotti
TCCGTTCATACATCAGACAAACGTACCATTATAATACACAAATTTGTATGTTAGGGACGAAACGTTCCCATTCCTGGCCCACTTTTCTCTTGAACGAGTCGACCTAGTTGGCCTTCACCACAGATTCAAGCAGCTTTTCTCTCGTGAAGAAATCAGCTCTGGTAGACGTATGAGCACGTGGCTGACCCAGTGACAGCGAGTGCCCTCCAAGTGAGGTATTTCTCTAGTTAAGAACAGAGCCCATGTTACGATTCCGTGGAACAGTGTATATTTCCATAGGCCTCGAATCGGTCCCCACAAAGTCGTCTACGTTCCAGAGAAAAAGGATTAGGCTTTTTCAATCTGGTTACTTAGTCCATACCATTCATGTCACCAACCATCCTGCTGGCCAACCTTTGGACCATCTCTAGACATTTTGTCTTTCTTCAAGTGCTGGTTCCCAGTCTGAACACAGCATTTCTGGTGTGCCGTCACAACGAGACTGGACCTTGACGTGGTGTGACGGCTTGCGCATCTCGATGACCTATTGGGCTAAACTGGACGGTGTGGTCACCACACCGATAGAGTCACTCATACCAGGCAGGCCAATGGGTAGAGGTCTGACAAACCAGTCTCCTGGTCCTCCAGGTTGGGGGTTGGAAGAAGGTTGGCATCTTTTTCCGGAAAAAGTACCAGTTCTGGTACATTGCCACCCAACCGCTGCCTTGCGGTACAGGCTTTTGAGCCAAAGGCTTTGGTTGAGAACCCTAATCGTTCTCCTGTCTAGGTCTGGGCGTCCTGGCAGTATCTCAGCCCACACACAACCATGAATATTCACAACAACAATAAATCCATACTGCATCGGCCGTCTCGCAGTATAAACCGGGTCGCCCTATCTGCTGCATACAGCAGGGTGGATAGGCGAAAACATGCTACTGCTGACCCCTCCCCCACTGTCCTATCAAATTTAGCTCTCAGGCCCCTCCCGACCTCCATTTCTGATAATTACTCTACAGGTCCCACAACAGATGTAGCTAACTGTGGTAACACTGAGCCGGTAAGTTCCGTCTCTTGCCTTTCAGCTTCAGGCCTCCCTCGTCCCTTGCTTAGACCTAGAACGCGAATTAATATAGGTGCCTTCAACGTTCGCACGCTAAAACAGATAGGTCAGCAAGCGGCTCTCGCACGAACGCTAGACTCGTTGCACGTTGATGTCTGCTGTATCTCGGAGACTAGAATCCATGACAGTAGTCAACGTATGGAACTAACAGCACCCGCATTGTCTACCCGATACTGGTTATACACTTCGGGTGACTCCACAGCCGCTGTTACAGGTCAGGCTGGGGTAGGTATAGTTCTCAGCACGACGGCCGCATTAGTAGATTGGATTCCTGTTAACAGTAGACTTTGTGCCGTCCGCTTGGCAGGTTCTGTTAAAACCAGCTCTAGACGCAAAACTCAGAAATTTATTCATTGTCTGCTTATGCTCCTACTGACTGTAGTGACATCGGCGTCAAGGACGCATTTTACTCGGATCTGGCCACTCTCTTCGGTCGACACGTGGCTCTGATATAGTCGTTCTGGCCGGAGATATGAATGCCCAGGTCGGTCGCCTTGGTGAAGCCGAATCTCGTTTAGGTGGTAGGTTTGGGATAGCATCACATCGATCAGATAATGGTGGGCGATTGTTGCAGCTGTGCGCTGAGCATAATCTATTTTTAGCCAGTACTGGTTTTAGGCATCGTGCACGTCAATGCTATACTTGGCGCCCGCCTTCTCCGAATCAGGCCTGGTCTCAGATAGACCACATAGCCGTTAGTTATAGGTGGCGGGGTTCCATTCAAGACTGTCGTTCTTATTGGAGCACGTACTTGGATTCAGATCATGCGTTGGTACGTTGCCGTTTTGTTCTTACTTTTGCTGGGCAACGACCCCACCGACAGCAACGATTAGCTGTTGAGAAACTGGCTTTACCATCGGTTAGGCATAATTACCAAACCAGCTTAGAAAGCTGCCTTAGTGGTACTCACTCCGAAGATCCTAATAGCTGCTGGACTCAAATCTCACAGGCCATTCAGAAAGCAGGTACTGTAGCATGCGGTAAAGGGGTACATGGGGTAAACAAACATTGGATTTCAGAGAAATCCCTGGAGTTGTTAGAAGCCAGACGGAAGGTTCCTCCTGGTAGTTCACATAACAAGTCTAGAAGAGATATCCGTAGGAAACTGAAACGTAGTCTAAAGGCTGATCGTGAGGCTTGGTTAGTGGAAAAAGTTAAGGAAATGGAAACCGCTTTTGCCTCAGGGAAACACCGGCAAACTGTTTAAGCTGATCCGTGCCACTGGTCCCAGGCGACCGTCGGTCAGTGAAGCTATCAGCGAGGTAGATGGTACACTAATCTGTAATAAGTCCAGAAGGTTAGAGCGTTGGGCAGAACACTTTGAGGGTCAATTTAGTTGGCCTGCTGCTTCTATTGCGTTGCCGCCACAAACTTGTGATGTAGCACCCTGGTCGGTAGATTTGGAACCACCCACTGAGACTGAGGTTCGCAATTGCCTTTCGGCTCTCAATCGTAATAGGGCTGCTGGCCCAGATGATCTCGTGCCGGCACTTTTCAAAGAAGGTGGAGAGGCGTTAGTAGAGGCATTGACTCAGTTGTTTCAACTTGTGTGGACGACGGAGACCATCCCTCCGTGCTGGGTCACTCGATAATAGTTCCCATATTTAAGAAAGGAGCCCGGGGCTCTTGCGAAAACCATAGAGGGATTAGTTTGACCCCAGTCATTTCAAGGGTTCTAGCATCAATTATACTTCGTCGACTCACTGCAGTTCGGGAAGAACAGGCAGGGTTTCGCCCTGGGCGGGGTTGTATAGATCACATTTTTACCCTTCGTCAAATTCTGGAGCAGCGTCATGTGTACCGCCGGCCAACAATCGCCGTATTCCTCGACTATAAAGGTGCGTTTGATTCGGTGGACCGATCTACACTTTTAGAGTCGCTTAAACGTAGGGGTGTACCGACTAAGTATGTGAACATACTGTCGGCGCTTTATTCCCATACCTCAGCTCAGGTTAGGGTTTACGGTGAACTGTCTGACAGTTTCAGCACCAGGAGCGGCGTACGTCAAGGCTGTCCCCTTTCGCCATTTTTGTTCAATTTCGTCATAGACGAAATAATGGAGGACTGTCTGCGGCACTCAAATGATGCCGGCGTGGACCTCCTACCTGGTGAAAGACTGACTGATCTTGATTATGCTGACGATAAGGTATTGCTGTTGACAACTTTCAAGCGGCACAAACAACACTGGACGCTATTTCGCGTTCTGCTAAATACTTCGGAATGCGCTTTGCAGCCTCAAAATGCAAAGTGCTTCTGCAAGATTGTTGTGATCACGTAGATTTAATGTTAGATAATGAAGTCATGGAGATTGTTGACCGGTTTGTATACCTGGGAAGCTGCATCAGCGGTGGCGGCGGAGGTGTAGGGAATGAAATAGATCTCTAACTTCATTTACCTGGCCACACACTCCGCACACCTTTCGCGTCCGAGGGATAACAACGGACTTCCGTTTTTTCGAAGTGAATGCATTTACCAAGGTTGAATGGAAGGTTCCAGTCCTCCGACTATACGTTCAGTTTAATCAAATCCTTTGGGAAATCCGATTGAATCGGATTGTTGACAGTCCTAACACCATCAGCCAACATATGGTAAGGCGCATTTAGTTGACCTTCCAAGTCGTTAGTATGCATCAAAAACAGAAGAGGTCCCATCACAGAGCCTTTTGACACCCCGCTAAGAACCTTCTGGATACGATCATCCTCTCAGCGAACATTGTAAATGTTTTGTCTGACAAAAAACTTCTAATCCATTCAGCGACTTCAGGCGGTATGTAATAGTTCTTAAGTTTTCCAGAAGCAGTCGGTGGTTGACTGAGTCAAACGCTTTGCAAAAGTCGAGGTAACAAACTTCCACCTGCTCCCCTTGTCTAATCTCTTGGTTATTTCGTCTAGGAAGCAGATAAGGTTTGATAGACACGACCTCTTTTTCACAAAACTATGCTGATTAGCATTTAGGGGGCCTTTGTGATTGTCTTGCTGACGTACTCTGGCAAAATACTGCCCTACATGATCTGCTTTCTTTTGACCAACCAAGATTTCACCCTCAGCCGTCGTGTGATTGCCAACGTGCTTATGAAGAGCAGGGTTTGACTGCATGTAGCCGTAGAACAGCTTCGGGTTGTGATTTGGCCTTTCACGCCAGTTCCGATTCACGGCATAGCATGTATTTTTTGCCTGTTCTTGAAGCCCAACTTCTCTCGAGCTGAAATCGAAATCTTTTCGCAAAACCCCCTGTGGGTGTAAAACGCTTACATGCGATCTCGTTCCTTTGTGCCTCAAAAACGGCAGCTCTGCGTCAAGACGTTCTTCCTCTGTTATGCATACGAACCATAGACGCGCGCTTTTCTGCTGGCAGCTCTATTAAGTTCCAGTTATTCTCCAGAGAAGCTCTGTTGTTGGACGGTTGCTGATGTAACGTTGCCGTGTCTTGCAAAAGTTTATGTTGTATAATCTTTTTATAGTTTCCAGCTCACTTTTCCGACATTGGCTTCCACTTAACACAGTACTGTAATCTCAGAATTGCACGATCACTTTCCCTAAGGAAGCACAAATTTCTAGGGCGCGTATCTGGTTCTCATTTCTGGTTACTACGAGGTCAAGCAGCGAGTCTTCCTGTCCTGATCTAAACCTGGTTGCTTGCTGAACATGCTGCTGCTGACTTCTGGAGACATTTCAAGAGATTTCCCCCCGAAACTACCCTCCGTAGAAAACGCACGTTTCCAGTTAGCCCCCGGTATGTTCAGGTCGCCTAGCGGCAGGATCAAACTTTGGTTGCTGACGATCCTATTTACGGTAGTAAGTAACACGCATCCCCTCCCATCGGTAGCACCAGGGCTTGTGTGTACACGGAGTACCTATGTGCGAGTTGGTGCATTGGGCAGTACACATTTCACTAGCTGTCCGTTAAGAGTGTGAAGACTCTTACCAACAAATTGAACGCACTGGTTCGCAACTAGAAGAAGCACTCAGCATCCGGACTTGCCATCCTGTCTACAAGTCATTCCTGGAGGGGAAAATTAATCAACCTTCACCCCTTGTTTTAACCGCGTTTCCGTGACGGCAACTACATCACATCCTGCCGCTTCGATGCTTCAACTCAGCCCATTTATTGCCAATGCTACATGCATTTGTGTACAGGATGCCCATCCATTTATCCTGAGAGCACGTTGTTCTCTAGATGGACCTCTCAGGTGCTAGTCCCAAGAGAGTCGCCTGCCTTTTTGTGGTTGTGTTAGGGATGTTACTCCACGTCATTAGTGTAATTCTTGTCTGAGAATAACTGACTGGTCCTATCTTCGGTAACAGGACATCATGCATGGCTGATTGACAGTTCCGGTGAAGGGCCTTTACTTGTTCCGCATTATGATCAGACTTGACAGCAGACTGACGTCTAACATTGTGATGGCTTCTTTTTACAGATATCCCTACACTTGGCGGCTAATACACATCAGTAAGTTATTGGGGGACGACTACGAAGGGGGTTTTGGTTTCAGTTACTATGCCCCCAGATTTCACTGGGAGGAGGCCACGGCGAATTTGGTTTAAAAAGTGGACTACAACCGGCCCCACTGATCGTGGCACTTACATATACCCTTTCTATTTACCCACTTTTTATGCCAACGTGTTCAATAACACCAGCTAATTTGAACAGATTTACCATGTGGTACTTGATAGCTCTCTGGTCCTACTATCTCTGGACTAGGGTTCAAGAACACCATGGACGATGGGATTCCGTGTTCGTCCGAGAGCCACCTCTAGATGTCTCTCTACTTGCTGCAACCTCTCGTCGAAGATCTGAATATCCGATTAGATGCCTTGGATCAGAACTAAATTACCCTCCATTCACATCCGGTGTTAAGTTGAACTTTAACACTTAGATTTCTTACGGTCGCGCTAGAGTGGAGGCCTGTCACAACGAGACTGGACCTTGACGTGGTGTGACGGCTTGCGCATCTCGATGACCTATTGGGCTAAACTGGACGGTGTGATCACCACACCGATAGAGTCACTCATACCAGGCAGGCCAATGGGTAGAGGTCTGACAAACCAGTCTCCTGGTCCTCCAGGTTGGGGTTGGAAGAAGGTTGGCATCTTTTTCCGGAAAAAGTACCAGTTCTGGTACATTGCCACCCAACCGCTGCCTTGCGGTACAGGCTTTTGAGCCAAAGGACGACTACGAAGGGGGTTTTGGTTTCAGTTACTATGCCCCCAGATTTCACTGGGAGGAGGCCACGGCGAATTTGGTTTAAAAAGTGGACTACAACCGGCCCCACTGATCGTGGCACTTACATATACCCTTTCTATTTACCCACTTTTTATGCCAACGTGTTCAATAACACCAGCTAATTTGAACAGATTTACCATGTGGTACTTGATAGCTCTCTGGTCCTACTATCTCTGGACTAGGGTTCAAGAACACCATGGACGATGGGATTCCGTGTTCGTCCGAGAGCAACCTCTAGATGTCTCTCCACTTGCTGCAACCTCTCGTCGAAGATCTGAATATCCGATTAGATGCCTTGGATCAGAACTAAATTACCCTCCATTCACATCCGGTGTTAAGTTGAACTTTAACACTTAGATTTCTTACGGTCGCGCTAGAGTGGAGGCCTGTCACAACGAGACTGGACCTTGACGTGGTGTGACGGCTTGCGCATCTCGATGACCTATTGGGCTAAACTGGACGGTGTGGTCACCACACCGATAGAGTCACTCATACCAGGCAGGCCAATGGGTAGAGGTCTGACAAACCAGTCTCCTGGTCCTCCAGGTTGGGGGTTGGAAGAAGGTTGGCATCTTTTTCCGGAAAAAGTACCAGTTCTGGTACATTGCCACCCAACCGCTGCCTTGCGGTACAGGCTTTTGAGCCAAAGGCTTTGGTTGAGAACCCTAATCGTTCTCCTGTCTAGGTCTGGGCGTCCTGGCAGTATCTCAGCCCACACACAACCATGAATATTCACAACAACAATAAATCCATACTGCATCGGCCGTCTCGCAGTATAAACCGGGTCGCCCTATCTGCTGCATACAGCAGGGTGGATAGGCGAAAACATGCTACTGCTGACCCCTCCCCCACTGTCCTATCAAATTTAGCTCTCAGGCCCCTCCCGACCTCCATTTCTGATAATTACTCTACAGGTCCCACAACAGATGTAGCTAACTGTGGTAACACTGAGCCGGTAAGTTCCGTCTCTTGCCTTTCAGCTTCAGGCCTCCCTCGTCCCTTGCTTAGACCTAGAATGCGATTGTTTGTTTGCAAGGTGTAGGCGCCTTGATGTTGTATGTTTGAATATAGACGTAGCTATTTTTAGTAGTTAGGTCCACTTCCCCTCCCCTCCTGTTTTCTTCTTTCTTCCTATATAAGTTTTTTTTCCTTTGTTCTTCTTCGTGGTTGTGTGGCAGTCAAGCATCAGTGTGAACCACTGATGTATTGCTGTCTATGATGATGATGATGATGATGAGGCGGATATTAGTGTCCGCACAGGCTGCATATGATTTACTTTTCACTGGCTTATACTGTTGTCGCTTCTTGGGTGGATGGGCTTCCAAGAAATTTAAGGGGGTCCCGAATATATCGTTTGACTCTTCAACGCCTGGGGCAGCCAACACAGAGACTTCGGTCGTCATCAAAAGAGTATCGTCCGGAGGATTTTCTTATCGATCGAAGTGTGATACTTTGCGAGGGGTAGTCGCCGAAGTTGTGGCTGCCTTTAAGGGCAGCACTAGATGCGAAGTGGACAGATATAAACTTGCTTCCAACAATCACGGGGTTAATAATTTCTGCGGTAGATGGAGTGGTTACACTGGGCCCAGTGGGCAATGGAATTGGGCATACACACCTGTTGCACACTCATTTTAACTCAGAAAATCTCTTTTAATGGTTGAATGCGTGTTTCGCGAATAATTAACATTGGATGTGAAATACCAGTAAGCATATCCTATACAAGATATCACAGTTATTAGTTTTGAGACGGCACCCTGTGCATTTGCGTTTGATTAACCCACAGTGACTGTGAGTGTCGTATTTCATCTTTGCAGTTACTTGGAATGAGTGTGATATAAAGGTATATCTAATGTCTATAAAACTACCACAGAAAAAGGCTAAGAATGTCGGACAGGAGTTGACAAAGCAAGATACAACAATAACAATTGAACACTAGGTATAACTGTAATGGAAAATTTGATAAAGAAACAGACGCTGAGGCGCTAACTAATGATTAATAGGCACAAACGTACTAATGTAGCAGTCTAAATTTACACAGAACGTGTCAAAAACATTCACGCGAAAACGTGGTTTAAACTTGGGTCGCGCGCCCCTAATGTCGATTTTTCGGCGCAAGTTTTCCTCTCCGTCACCTACTGTAAACGTTGATCCGAGCCACAGTGCCATCCGGTCAAGCTAATGGCTGTTTATGAATTTTTGGATCGAAAACCTATGTTCTGTTGATAAGTCCGGTATTCTCGGCATCATCTTGAAACTCCTGGGATTGCATTGCTCAGCTTAGATAAATGTTGTTATTAAACCGTTTACGTTGGTAGAGGCCTTGATTCAGTCGCTTCAACCTGTATGGACGACAGGGACCATCCCTTCCTGCTGGGGTCACGAGAAATCGTTCGAGGCCGTTGTGAAAATCATAGGATGCTTTGTTTGATCCCAATCATTACCATGGTTTTGGCATCCGTCATACTTCATCGACTCACTGCAGCTCGGGAGACAGACGGTAGGGAAGAACAGACGGTTTCGTCCTGGATAAGGATGTGTTGATCGAATTTTCACTCTTCCCCAACTCCTGGCGCATTTTCATACGTGCCGCTAGCCAACAATTGCCGTAGTTCTCGACTATGAAGACGCCTTCGACCCAATGTATCAACCCACATTTTTAGAGTCGCGTAAACACAGGTTTGAACCAAGAAAGTAGGTGAACATACTGTGCGCGCTTTATTCTCATAATTCCGTTTAGGTTAGGGTTGATGATGAACTGTCTAACAGTTTCACCTCTAAGAGAGGTGTATGTTAGGACTATACACTCTTACCATTTTTGTTTACTTTTGTCATAGACGAAATAATGGAGGACTGTCTGCAGGCACTCACAAGATGCCGGCGTGGACCTACCTGGTGAAAGACTGACTGATCTTGATTATGCTGACGACAAGGTATTGCTGTTTGACAACTTTCGTGCAGCACAAACAATGCTGAACCTTATTTCGCACCCTGCTGAATATTTCGAAAAGTACCTTTTAGCCCCAAAGTGGTTCTGTCCACAATAATCCACGAGTTTTTGGCGTGTCGTAGAAGAAAAGAGGGTATCCTGGAAAGCGTTCCTAGAAACACCTTAGTTATCGTCTGTAGATGCGCACGCAGGTGACAAATAAACACCATACTTCTGGTCTGTGCTAACAGACACTGACTTAGGCACTAGGTCAAACGGGATTCAATCGAAGGAACTTACCCTACCCTGAAGCTCAGTGGGATCACCACCTAAGCTTAATCGCTTGATTCCGCTCCATCGTCACCAGAAACCTTGAGGGGAATTCGAATTAACAACGATGCTAGGATCGAAAAGACGCGTTTCGGATGCAACGCACATACAGTTTTTGACTTGAAGGATCGCTCGTCAAGACAGCTTGCTGACCTATCTGTCGGACAGTAAGGAAGTTGAACGCGTCAATGTTTATCAGTTATCTTGGCTCGAAGAGAAGGTTAAAAGCAGAGGAGAAATACTGAAGATGAGCAGTATGAACGACCGAGACGCATTGCAAGTTACCACTACTGTCTACGTAGAGTAAACGTTTAGCAAAGGACTGTGAGCCCAAAACCGCAACATTAAGAGGAGGGGGAAAATACGCGGATTTTAAAGCGTGCAAACGCATCAAACAATTCTGCAAAATTGTTTTCCGTTAGTGACCATAGCTTTTTTTAGGGGAGAGGATTAGATGCATGGTGAGAAGTGATCGGCGTTGAGAACGCTACAGTCTGACAGGAATCAACAACACCACAACAAAAATATGCACTCTGGAAAAGCGTAAAGCACCCAACCGGACACCATTGCGCATTGATTTTACGCATATTTGCAATATCGTACGAGTTCCCTACATTGGCCGTAATTTGGACTCCTTCGGAAAACACTGGAAATTCCCTTTATTTATTTATTTATTTTATTTATTTCTAAAATTCCAAGTAACTAACTTAGCGATCTACATTTCACTAGATCTTCTGTGCCGTGTATTGTTCTGTAGCCCGTAGTATTTACGTGATCTGCCCATCAAAACATCAGAATAGAAGATTAAAATGCAGAGAACAGTGGCGCTAATTGGTGCAGGAATCAGGATCATGGCACTCTCTTATCATCTGCTCTGAGCCCAGCTCAAATTCCGCAAACATCGCTCACTGACTATAGAGTCGTTCATTCATATCGTGACAGTAGCCGAAAACGGCGTAAAGAGGGTCACATAACTCCTCCACTACTCACACGCCAACTTACCATTGACTATTTATCATTAAACTAATGTATGTAGATGGCAGTGGGATTAAATATTTATCGGCAGGATTTTTCAGAACGATTGGCAGAGGGTTCTACTGCCTTGTGAATCAAACCAAATATGGAGATTTGGTGAACATACAACCTAGCAAGATGACGAAGAGATACACAAAAAAGGTTGTCATTTATTGGTTACAGGTGAGCGGTTTACCATCATCACCGTCACCAAAGACAACAATATGTCGGTGGTTTTCACTGATGTTTAAATGTCATACAACCATGAAGAAAAAAGCAAACATTGTAGAAGAAGAGAAGAAAAAAGAAGGGAAACGAGAAGGGACCTAACTACTAAAAATAGCTACGTCTATATTCAAACATTCAACATCAAGGTGCCTACACCTTACAAACAAACAACCGAGCTGTAAGTGAAAGTAAGGCGTCATCAGCAAGACAGCTTCCTTACGGCTTTCACTGCCCGCGTCATTAAGTGCACTCACTTCACAGACAACTCGGCCAAACAACGACAACATTCACGCCACTGAGCTCGATTAGCCGCCATCTCACCTAACGTCTCAAGCCACCGACTCTGAGTCGCGAGGGCCCCAGCCCGGGAGACGAACCCGACCTACAGTGGCCAACTCTCTGATGAACGACTTTATTTCTCTACGCCAGGTCATCATCTGTCCACCTCGCACTTTACGCCAGTCGGCAAAGTGCTTGGTGTGTTAAACAATTAGCTAACATCTTTAGTATACATTCTAGCTATCTAGGTCTGTATAAACGCAAGGAACGAACAAAACAACTCGTTATCGAATATCCACTTCCTAACCTCTTCCATGGTTACCCGGTTGCATGCGAGCGATCGAAAGCAAACATCGATGGCCAAATACTTGAAGATGGTTCACGTCTTCTACTCTGAGCGGCCATGTTTCACTGCCGTAAAGTGAATACAGACCCTCACATTCGCTTTACATTCGCGACCCGTAAGCTTCACAAAGATGGTTCTCAATCGTTAGAGGCGTCTTACATTGGCGAATACCATCCAAGCCTTAGAGATACGCTTTACCACTTTATTCTCACACCTCCACCGTCGCTGATGCAGCTTCCCAGGTATACAAACCGGTCAACAACCTCCATGACTTCATTATCTAACATTAAATCTACGTAATCACAGCAATCTTACAGAACCACTTTGGGGCTAAAAGGTACTTTTCGAAATTT
>LOND01004286.1:35177-47848 GCA_014220965.1 Paragonimus kellicotti
CACAAGCTGGAAGTTTATCGTTCCAGTCGAACTTCAGTTCCAGCAAATCTGGAGATTTTCTATCATCTTCTTGTTTACAAGATGTACATTCCCTCTTACGCAACATAGATAAATGTGGATATATATACACGGTCTTCCACTATAGGAGCCTTTGAATTAGAAGTTCTGGGGTCCAGTTGGCAACTTAATTAATATTTTCTTGACAGCGATTTGCAACAGCGGAAGTTGGCCCAGCTGACGATAATAGAGAGGCATCGACCGCTAACTTGTCGTCGCAGTTAGGTTGGTCTGAGCGATCAACCAGAATGCTGAGCAATACATGAGTGAATGTTAAGGTAATAGGAGCAAAATGTTGAGTTCTTTGACCCCAACAGGCCAGCCTCGTTATTCTTCTGTTCTGTCAACGCAAATTGCTGTTTTCTCAGGTCTGTTGACTTACGTCCGGTAAGCTAGTAATCTATCTGTCATTTGTTCGTCCGCGTTGCCCATTAACTCATCACTCGTTTTTAAAATTATTTTGTCTGCCAAAATGAGTATACGAGAAATCCGCTTTTTACGGTATACTCTGAGGCTGTACTCTATCCCTGACGTCGATTCAATTTTCCAGAATATTTTATGAAACATACCATAATACGTTTCAGCCGGTCATAGAACTCCGACCGCATTATGCACCTTAATTAACTATCTGTTCTGGTTGCTTGTCACCCTGTACAAGCTGTTCGGCTGTATATTCAGTACATCAAAGCAAACTTTTCCCGTAACAAATTTGAACAGAGAAGTCAGAAACAGTTTTTTGCACAATGTATCTCTCGAGCACATTTCGCTGCATCTCATCAGGTACATACTGCAGTCTGGACATCGCTTCTTTGTTCACAAATGTTCCTCTGATGCAGACGGTCAATATAATTTGTCAGTATATTGACTCACATCAATTGAACATAGGATTGCCTACGTCTGAGCTAGAACGCCTTCTCCTACTATGCACAGCGAACGTAAAGTTCTACTTCCAGGGAACTGGCTATACACAAATCGATGGTGTTGCTATGGGCAGTCCACTCGGTCCGATACTAGCCGATATTTTCGTTGCCCATCTGGAGCAGAACGCAGACGCTGTTATCAGTCAGGCTCATTTCTACCGGCGTTATGTTGATGATGTGTTGATAGTTACCGATACCAAGGAGATGGCAACGAGTATGCTCGATTCAATGAACAAGCTGAATTCCAAAATAAGCTTCACTATTGAGCACGAGCAGGATGAAACCTTGGCGTTTTTGGATATTCTCATGAAGCGCCAGAACAACGGTTGCTTACTGCGGTCCGTCTACCGGAAACACACTTGGACTGGACAGTACCTGAACTTTCACAGTTTTGTGCCGATCCAGTACAAGCGGGGTCTGGTGAGAACCTTGTTCTATCGCGCAAGAAGAATCTGTTCAAGAGAAACATTGGCCAAAGAGTTGTCATTGTTGAGAACCACGCTGAAAGAAAATGGCTATCCATCGGCATTTGTTGAGAAATTCAGCAAACAAAAGCCGGCCGCCGCGATGTGTTCAACAGCTCCCAAACTAAATGTCTACTTCCGTTAGCCTTACAAGAGTGATGATATATTACACAACAAAAAATCAAAAGTTTCTTCGGTTCGCGGAGGCGGTAGCAATTAGCAAATGGAAGCCACCCCTCTGCGTACAGAAAGACTTGTTCGTCAGTACCAGATTGCCCTGGTAACTGATGTGTGTGGATGTGTTTGTGTGGTTGTTGATTTTGTTGTTTAGCTTCACAATGCCCATTGAACTTTGCTATATAAACCCATAGACTGCAGTATGTACCTGATGAGATGCAGCGAAATGTGCTCGAGAGATACATTGTGCAAAAAACTGTTTCTGACTTCTTGGTTCAATATTTAGTAGATAAAACATTTTCCTTCCTGCTTCCTAATGGCCGTCGAATTGCTTTCTAAACGCATCACAGATGTCTAACTTTCTTGACATTTGAACTCCATAACCGGTGATAGTTTGTTTTACTGACGTGACTGGAGTATTTATGCAACTGTTACTGTCACTTTTAATACCGTACTTCTCTAAGGGTCACGAAAGAAACCATACTGAACCTTTCCCAAAACCTACAGTAGACTTCATTCACGTTGGAACCACGAACTGTTGGTCGTCGTTGCTATGTTGTCCTGTTGCTGTTCGTTTTGGCTTTCATCTGTTCCATCATCTCGTTAAGCAGCACCGACTACACGAATATGTTATGTCGCTATTACCCAGGACCGGTGACCAGAAGCTTGCGAATCAAGTAACCAGTTACTACGACAACTCAATCCTAACACCATTGGCAGCTACGAAAAACCTTGGGGTGTCGTCTGTGTGTAGCGGACACAAAATCAAGATTGTGCATAATTATGCGTTGTCGCCAACACTTTCCAAACTTGGCATTAACCATTGTATTCTGATTGTTGAGTAGTAAGAAAAATTGATGCATGCATGTTCGACAAATCATTCTGGACACAAATTCAAGAGGTCATGGAATCCAGCATACTTTCAAAGTTATCTTCAGTTCAAATGATGCAGTATAGTGTTGATAACGAGTTTGAAGTCCTTCTTAACGGGAGGGTGCATACGGAGAAATACAGTCCACTGCATACTGGTACGTACGCACAACTATACAACAGCTAAAATAGTTTTATCTACCATATAAGACAAATGTTTACTATAAAAACCAAGTCCGTTCAGTTTCATGAATGCACAGCAAAGAGTGCAGAAAGTCTGTCATGTATGTCATTCTGATACAAGGTTTACAGCTGGCAGGTTTTCAAATCAATGATTTTCGGAAGGAGCCTGCTTTAGAGAAAAGAAACGGAAGAGAACTGTTTTGAGCTAGCATAATTCGGATGCTACACGAACGTGCGGGTTATTCTTGAAAACGGTGGATCAATAGAAACTTGAAAGTCACATATTATTAGTTGGCCGCTCAAGTGGCGTGGATCCTCAATGCCGACAGCCATTCATGGTTGTGTAGTGTAAATTATATACAGTTCGTGGTTTTAATGATGCCTTACGATATGCACAAACCATAATTGAGCACAAATGATATATACATGCATATTACGAATTGACGATGTTGTCCTCATCTTCTGTTGTGTGTTCGTTGGATTTACAAGGACTGAAAGCAACTGCTATGCATCCTTCAGGTGAACTATTATTGGAGGTACAGGTGTCGGAATTCTCTTGCAATGTAGGTTCACTTATTGTAAGCAGTCCTGCAGTTTGTTCAATACCATACCAGTAATCACAGTTGCAACTCTCCTCGTCTGAGTCAGTATTATCCCCATACGGTTGTCTGGTAATCACAATGTTCGAAGGCGCAGCGTACAGCGACGTGAAATCACATGATTCAGGCTCTATTCGCCTTGCTCGTTTTTTATGACTTGGTCTGTAAGAATTTATTTCCGATTGTTGATTTACCGCACTCTCTGTCTGCGAAGGTGTAACATGTTGAAAGTAATTTGAAGAAAATGGTGGAGTTGTATGTTCACCTGCAGTGGCGAGTGTGGTGTGTTCGGCTTGGTCATTAAGCCGATCAGTTCGACTCGAATGAGTCATGTATGATCGGAGGCTATCCAGCTGTGCCGGAGTGATAGCAGGAGGATGAACCGATTTCTGCACATGAAGATCTTTGCGTTTCTTTCGTTTCTCGTGCCCAGTTAAGCTGTGTAAGCTAGACGGATGTGGCCTGACAAGAACAGAACGTTGAAAACTGTCAGATTCAGAGTCTGCAGTGTACATATTGGGGGCATCAATCCGAGGAACTAAAGAATACTGACAGTCGAAATATCTAGGTAGACGTCTACACGGACGTTTTCTAGTTCTTTTAAATGTCGCAATTTGTTTGCAACTCCCATCCGGTTCTGGCTGCCACGAACGGTGATGTAGAAGGTCTTTTCTAGAGAGTGTTACCACATCATTTTCCCCTGATTCGATTCCGTGAGGAAACAATCCGCGTTGTACCGTTCCAAATGGACGCTTTTCACATTGTTTACACGGCATCCTATGCTCGTGCTCATTTCTGCACATGGTTTCATTACATGGTTGGTTGTTTATAGTCATGTCATGTTTATGGTGCTTAGACTTACACTTGTTCATTTTTGGAAGCACGGGGAAGTTATGAATACACTGCATATATTGATCGTATGACAAGGGTCCAAGGGCCGTTCTGAGATCGACCGTTGATCGACTGTTGTAATACTGACTTTTTGGTCCAGGTCTTGCAGGCTGCGAACGTTGTTGCTGTTCGGCTCTTTTCAACTCTAATGGATTCATACCGAGCTGATCTTTGGTTCTTCTATGCGCATCATCGATTGTGGGGTTCACAAATAGATCGCTAACCATCGGTTGTGGTCCTGGCATGTGTTTTATTGCTTGTTTTTGTTTTCCAGGTAAACTGTTAGATAAAACCTGTCCATTCGTTTGAAGGGAAGATGTTAGAAAGGCAGAAGTAGCTGGCACGTTCGGTTTCCAAAGTGATTCGGGCTCATCCATGCCACTTAATGAAGTTTGGTTCTCTGTACTATCCTGTTGGTATGCATGAGGAAATACTGTTTCCGTCAGAGGTTGGCCATTGGTTTCGTTGACAATGGGCCCTGTTGAAACCTGTGGAGATAATAACCAGGGTGTTTGTCTGATCAGGGATGGTCCTGATCCCTTGATGTTTGAACAAATGTTCTTCGAGTCAGTGACGGTTATAAACGACTCCTTCAGGTTACCCGGAGTTTGTGAGTTTGAAACTGGGACGCATAAATACTTATTGGGGATAATCAAAGAATTCACAATTGATCCGGAAGCGCTGTCTTCAATATCGAATGAAGAGGGTCTAACGATGCGTGAAAAACTTCGGTCTGCCTGGCCAGGCTGCTCACGAAATTGGTCGATTAAGATGCGAAAACATTCCCAGTCGTTCTTATCTGTGAATATCACTTGACGTACTTTTTCAATTTCACCGGAAGCTAGTATCGAACCATTCACGTGATACAGCCGAACCAGTTTTTGGTACATCCGTAAACGCTCAGGATTAACATTGGGAATTCTTGCAATCAAGTCACACACATCCGATTCGGTGTATTGATTCAGTGTAACGGATGGATATGATGTCTATAGGATTGTAAAAAGGAGATGTAAATTTTATTCACTGACAGTTACATTTCAATTTTGAATAGATGGCGAATAGTCACAGTCGAATACATACTCCGGTCGACTTCCGGTCGACAAAAACTCTCCTCATTATATTGTACTAAATATACATTATTACAGTGTGAAGGAATGGGAAGGAATGGATAAACTTCTAGGTTATTGGACCGCACAGTTAGAAGAGGTTAGTAGAAAATCACGTTTAGTTTCCGCTCTTTCTTAGCACTATGTGGGACAAATATCAATCAAGCTTAGGATAATTAAACCACGGCAGGATTGGAGCAAAGATATACATGTTTCCTTCATGGATTGAGGACATGTTTCACGGAAAGTGACGTACTGATATATTCAAATATCCAATAATGTAACCGTGTAGATCTGAACGTTCAGTTTTTTGATGAGCTGTTGTACTTCACTCTAAAATCACAGCGGATACGCGTGCAGTCTCTCAAATCGATTTCGGCAAACCTTTGGACATCACAAATCAAAAATGTCGAAGACTGTCTTCATTACGGCTATTTGCTTTTAATTATTTGCCATAACACCACCAAGTAAACTTGTGCAATATTGTTTTATCTTGTTGGTCAACAGTGAACGATTGCGAAGTTATTCAAACTGAGGTTTAGTTCAGTCCGCACTGATGCATCAGGACACAAACAGAAATGCTTTACTGATGTTTTCTCTCTCTTCTTATTGTAGAAACTAAATGCACATCTTTGATGCAAAATGCAGAACACCGCCGAGTAGCCAGTGGTACCAAAGACTAAAACAGAGTAAAATTAACCAAACATATGAAAAGCGAGACTGCCTAACTAGAATCTTCTGTGGTGGTCATGCTCCGCGATGGAATGGTTTATCCCAGTCACCTGAGAAATTACTATGTTTTTGCCTACAGAAGTCCACTAAACGTTTGCTTCTGTATATGAAAGCGTCTGAAAATACCATCAGTGCCACGTTTAGTTTTGAGTGCACAATGTGCCACGGAATACCTAGGAGGAGATATGACGTACCTTTCTATGACAAATTCCCTGTCTTTCAAGTTGAACATCACCCACAATTGATCGCAGCTGTCGTATTCTCTGTCTGTTGAATCGCAGTTGCCTCTCCGTCAGCCACATAATTGAGAGTTATGTGGCGGAGGTAGAAACTTATGCACCAAAAACAAAAACGTGTTTTGAGCACTACGGTTTTTTGGAATAAACTTATGCCTGAAAACTTTTCATACGGTTTTTGATAATTTAGCCTTTTTCTCACAAACTGAGAAAAACCAAATGTTAACATTTCTCATCTCATTGGAATAGTTACCTAGTTTGAGTGGTATGTGCACTTATTTAGTAATCCTTCAGTTAAATGATATGCTCATCAAAATGATGATTTGATGGGTACGAGATGACTTGTCGTTCAAAGCTTCATACAACCTTTTCACATTGCAAAGGCGTTTACGAAACCATTGAAAATTATATTTACTGCTTGAAAGCGCTAAACGCACTCGATTAATTGGTATTGAATCCTGACTTTTACCAGTCTCCGGAGTGGTGGACATTTTCGTTACCCACATTGGGTTCGTGAAGAAATTTTCTGCATTCGATCGAACAGGATTACGTGACGTATTGCTGCAAAACTTTGAGGAGGAACCCCGTAGGTCGCCGGGGCTTGACCGGTGATCACTTTGAACCACATGTGAGAGGTCATGGCTGTTGTTACGCTCTTGGATTTCTCTTCTGAAGGCCGATTCATACCGTTCAGAATTGACATCATGACTTGCGTTCACTGTGGACCCGTCAGTATGATAAGCCAGAGCTGTGAGAGATATAGTGATAAAAATTATGCAGTATTTAAGTAGTTTCGGGAGGCAGGAATTTACACGATTCTCGTGAGATTACTAAAATAGATAAAGTAGCCTGATTACGTTTGGGAAAGTAAATATTATTCTAAAATGAGGTAAACCAGAAAAGGTATCTGCCGTTTGACTGGCAAACAACCCGTGTATGCACACCACGCTGATTAAACTGGACCAACCAACTGAACACAAGTACACTTGCAAGCAGGCCAGTAAACATTTCAGACAACGAATCAACGGACACACTTAACTGATACAATGACCACTGTTTTTTCAACAGACTACGAGTTAGAAGACGTTTCGTGCGACAATCCACCGTATCCTGCTTACACCTACAATTAAGTGCATAATTTCATCAGGGGGCGATTTTTCTGCAAGTTATCCTAACTGAACTCGTAGATACAGGAACCTATGTTATTACTGGAACTTGATGAGATTGCCCAGTTTTTCCGCTACTAAAATTTACTGCTTAGAGCTGTATGTCATACCTGCTAAATTGCTTTATTTATTTGTTTATTTTCTTATTTCAACCGATACAAAGATGGAGTCCCCAACTAATTGAAAGTTATGTACTCAGTTACTACGATGAGGCAAAAATATTCGTGAAAATTATCTTATGAAATTCTGGTAATAATATATTTTAGAATGTAATGAAATTCGTAAGTCATATGTAAGCGTGTTTGCAAGAATGAGGCAACGCTAACTCAGCAACTTAGTATGTTGAGGCAACATGTAGATGAAACCTGTTGGCATACGATCCTTCTAACTTACCAACAGTGCTCGGTTTCAAAAAACGTTTTGATGGAAATCGGTGCAGTGGTTATTTCAAACATCGAATTTCGTCATCATACCATAAGTTTGCACACTTCCTATCGCTATATTTGCTTGACTTTTCCGTAAATTTCTATTCCTACTTGACTGTTGTCATGTTTTCAGACACAATAAAGCATTATATCAATGGATTTTTGTTATTCATAAAAACTTTATTCCGGTTGAAAATAATA
The DNA here is from genome assembly GCA_014220965.1 of Paragonimus kellicotti. NCBI lineage: Eukaryota > Metazoa > Platyhelminthes > Trematoda > Plagiorchiida > Troglotrematidae > Paragonimus > Paragonimus kellicotti. Next base: position 43,205 of record LOND01004286.1, read on the forward strand.
TTCTACTAACACTTCATCAACCAATATTTGATTTGATCTGTCATATACTGAGGTGGAATGCATAGTGAAACATCCCTCAGTCAGGGTGATCAATTTCTGCATTATCCTGCTGAATTATGTGGAGTAAACGTGAACAGGCCAACACACTAGGAGTACATCAGGATCCCTTGTCACAAGGATTATGGTGCAACAGTTCCTAGAATTTCCATATTGCTTCACCTCCTTTTGAAAGACCAACCCTCAACGCTTGACGGGTGTGGTGATCACCTACAGTAGTTTGAACCATCCAGACAATTACGAACACCGCGTGCAACCGACCACATCTGAAACTGGAATGCGGATATGTATACAGCCTTCGTATACTATGCGTCATCGCGAGTTGTAGTCATGTCGGAACATATCCTTCACGGGGAAGTCTGATAGCTTGGAGGACTGGTAGTCTCAGCATCAGTCTCTCTCGCATGACAGGAAATTTTTAAGGTCAACTTAACCATCACTCTATGTTTGTGTAACAACAGCAGTTTGTCGTCACCAGGATGGACTACATTTACGACTGCGTGTCTACAATTGGGCTCAGGTGCCCTGACAAACCCGATATCTGGAAAAGTGAAAATTAAGTGGATGCTCGGCAGTAAGTGCACCAATTCCGTGTAAACACATTACTGTCTTCCAAAAATGAACCACACTTTGCAGTCTACTAATAACCGGCCACGCAAGTTCTACACATGCGTGGGGTACTAAAAAGCCGCACTCCCTCTAGGACGGGCGTTTCGTGCACAGCACCCTAAAGTGAATAACATAATTCAGCTTCCAGCAGGCTGTTATCAACTGTGAGAGTCCGAATAAGTTGGAACCAAAAGTCAGCAAACCCATGACGGTTGCCCCAAACATGAGTGCAAAGTATCGGTTTACACGCACAAGACACTCTCGTGAAAAGGATATCAAGTCATACTTAATCACGCCCATGTCTTGACTTCGTACTTCTTCTGCCGTGCAGTCATACTCTTGTACTGCTTGACGTACACTCAAGGCAAATGCCGAGTTGTTGTTAACTCACTCCATGTAACCTCAGTAAAAGTGTGTCAACCATGAGTAAAAACCTATATACCACTCAATTATGGACCGACGGCCTGGGTTTTTGGCTGCCATATTGCCGAATAGATCTGAATAACAGATTTTCCAAAGGGGGACGTGGCCATATATTCACTGGGGCAAAACACCTTAAAAATATTAGTTTTCAATCAATGTCAAACTAAACTAATTAAACCCACCTAACGTCAGATGGTGAAAAGAAAGCATCAAGAACTTGGAGAATGGAAAGAATAAACGATGATACAACGAAGTACAGCCGTTCAGAGCATAACGAACGCTAACTACTTTACACTTATTTGTACAACCATCTATATTAGTGATTTTTCACATCATGCAGGAAATAACACTGGTGTGAGACTGAACAAACAAATATTAGGTAAAACACATTGCTGAACAACTGGGACATGATAGTTTCACAGTAGGGCAATGTTGGCCCTCACCGCTTGGCTAGAGAAACCTCTGTGGCAAGACCCATTTGAACTGCTAACTGATTACATGTAATTAGTGCAGACGTGACGGACATTTTTATGACGGAAATTACAACAGTGACAAAATAAGCTTATTCTGAGTCTACTGTTGGAGCTCAGTCTTATGTTGAATGGAAGTGAACTTATTACTTCTAAGTATTTAAGAAATAGATTACCGATTCAACATGTCGGCAATTTTCAAGATGAACTGTTAACGCCTTTAGTAGCCTGAACTTTCAACGGTCTGACTAAAAAGTCAACTTTCACGGAAAGTAGCAAACATCCCAGTGGAGGCATTGGATACGCGGAGACTTTTAACTAAGTAGGTCAGAAAATTATGTGAACGCGCGAGAAGCAGACTGTCCTGCTTCTAGAATATTAAACGAATCAATTGAATGTGTTTCAATAACAGCAAACTAATCGTGATGACTGGTGAGGCCCATCCTCATCACAAGACGCTATAATTGCAATTTTAATCTTTTGTGTTAATAGCTGGTAAAAACTGTCAGACAGAGCGGGATTACCTTTATCCAAACTAACGGGATGTAACCGAGTTGCTCAGCGATTGTATATAAATCCTCCCATTATCAGCAATGCTCATGACTGATAGCCCAGTGGATGAAATTCGGCTTGTAACGTGAAGGGTGATTTCTTCGACCCACAAGTCACACTGTCTCTGCCTGATGAATGTACACAGGGATGAAACCGATCGTGAGGCGACGTGCCCTTTGTGGCCGTAGTGAGTACAATATGGTAATCCGAGGTGGACATTGTCCATCCATATTATCGCAGTGTGAACGAGCCACATAGCAAGTAGGGTATTCTTACTGTCACAACAAAACCACACTGTCTAGAACAATTAAATTCGGGCTTTAATTAAACTGGACAATTGAAGTAGAAGAGACTACATTTTATAAACATTTTTAAGTCCACCTTCTCCATATATTTTGTGAATATAGGCTACAAGGGAGATAAGGTTCTTCCGTTGGACTTCGCGTAGCAAAATTTAGACGTTTTTATTTGAGGGAACCAAGAGTTTCCGTCTAGGAATGCCGTTGCTTCCTTAGTAGTTTGGTCACGTCTCAAGAAGTACGATTTTTTATTACTAAAGAAAATTTGCTATAGGGAAGATTGATGTGTTTGGAAAGATTCGATAATGCTGTATTCTTGCTGCCACAGCTAAAAGGATAAGCCTTTCATGCACGCACATCTTTTGGCAATCACACAAGTTTCCAGTACCTGTTTTTTGACGCCAAAGTCTTTGCGTTACTCATGTCAAAGTGGCTCGAAAAAGCAATCAGTGGCCTAGAGCAGAACACAGAAAACTAGAACACGTCGAGTGCAGGGACATCGATTAACGAAAATACTGACAATTTTTACATTACTGATAAGTAGTATGAAGTTGGTCGACATAATTTGAACACTACTCAGTTGAACGCTGTTATCTCATCCACACAGTCCCTCTAGTCAGCCCGTTCCAAAAAAAGCTCTAGACTGGGGGTTTGCTCTTGTTGGAGCTAATCAATCAAGCGCATACTTGCGACGGACAAAGATTTGAGTTTCACTCACGTTTTCATTACGCAACGGCAATGACTACTTCATTACTGGACTCATTTTAGGCACGACTGAATTACTAGATGCATAAGCTCAGCTTGTCACTAATGCTCAGATCACTAGATCGCCTCGAGATGAGACACAGTGACTACGATTGATGTTCAGCTTATATTAACCAAATACTCTGCCACTTACCATTATGTAAAATATCGCCAAATTCATTTAATGTTGTCTGTTATTTTAACTTACAGAGAAGTCATAGTTGACTACAACTTCATAATTCGCGCAAACGTGATAGATACCTTCCAAAGAGTTCGCCAATTCAAAGGTTATCCAGTCCTCTAGTCCTCAGGTGTAATCGATTCTGTGAAGAAGAAAGTGTGTCCAGGACTTGTTATCCGAAGCAGTTAGAGCGAATCTAAATGCACGTTGTGTTCACCCAGATTGATGGAATACGAATAGTGGGATATGTGCGCATTTCGCACCAACTCATCAGCACGTGGTTTGACCAAAAATAATCAAAGTTTGCCGTATTATAGACAATCTTGTTAGCTAGTGTCCGTTTCCACACAATTTTCGCAAACCCAAGATCAAGAGATTCAATGGTTTAGAATCACGAAAAACAGTAGTATATGACTATATATTTAAGGACGAAAACATTGAGACCAAAATCGATCATCATCAGACAACTTATATAAATTGAGAAAAGGCTAAATTTACTATCCCCAAAACTCTCCTATGAGTTACGCACAAACTGTCTATTCAAACGGAGTGCGGTGGCGAAAAACCTGAAAATAATTGTACCGACACATTTTATTAAAAAAGGAATAGTAGAATGAGTTTTCATACAATTGTAAGAATTCAGCTTATATCTATCATTCAGCACCTCTAATGTAACATTCCAATACTGCGGAACAATGAAAACTATTTTACTATTTTGTGAATCACTGCAGGATACGACCAACACGCTATTACAATGTTGAAAGATCACTGTTATTTTATGACCGAATCTAACAACTCCACGGAAGATGTGTATCTAAAAAACGCAATTGTTTACTGCTACTTCTGTCATAAAGTTACTACGCGAATTTTCTTAGATGACACCTGTTATTTAGTCTGTTTTGCATTGTACCTCAAAGTGCTGTCACGGAGTATTTAACGAAGCAAAAAAATAATTGAATGATGAATTAATATTTCCAGTTTTGCCGGTTAATCAAAACTTCCCGTGACCATATGTCACGATGACCAACGTACACATAACTTGAAGTATACAGTAAAAGAAATACGCGTTGTATGCTAGTTCGAGCAACGAAGATTTGATGGCCACCCATCCATAAACAAGCAACCTGTTTTGAACAGGAATTGTGCAGGAACGTAGGATCTCACTAAATACCACCAAACGATCGGTTATGAACTAATTTGACATCTTATAACACAAGAACAATCTTGAATTATCGAATAAGGGAAACATTAGTAACCGGCATTGATGAGAGCTTTTGCCAAAGTGGGGCCTGACTCATTGGAGTCCACA
>LOND01004287.1:8873-22281 GCA_014220965.1 Paragonimus kellicotti
GTTAAATCGTCTGTTGTATCTGAGGTCACCACAATGTCTAACGTTCAGGTAGCATCAGTAGCGATCTTTGGGATTTGCCCTGGAGTAGCGAGCGCTATCGGTTTTGAGACAGATAGTGTCTGAGTTCTCAGTTTATACACACTCAACAAAATGACGTTTATCGACCAGCGTTAACCTGGAAAACGCCAGTAATTTGGGATCACGCTATGCCGCATGGAACGAGTTGAACCTGTAAGAATTCGAATGACCTCATTCGAAATTAGCAAGTCGCTGTCCGGTCGACTGAAAAATCATGCTAAACTCACCACACTTTCAATGCTCTCGTCTGTACAATTCCCTCAATTATCTTGCTGAACCCGTCATGTATGTAATCAAGTCAACTTACCTCTCTAACATGTCATGTCCAATATGTAACGTGTCCCGACATCGATACCTGTTTGACCTACCTTTCAAAGGCTAATGTGAACTATTCAATCAAGGCTTGGCACAACGCCTGACAATCGACGCCCAACACGGTCAGCAGTTCAAACTCTGTCAGCAACGTTAGTGTCGGTGCCTACTATTGCTTGACATGGCACGGAGGTTGCCATAACATCTACTCAGGTTTTATCACACACTTTTACGCGATGCACAGCATGTTGGACGACACGTCCTACCTTGACGCCGCCACACGATGTTGATGACGTCATCGCAGCTGTAACAGACTTTTACACAGCCTATACCTCACGGCTAATGAAAGACCAGAGCATCTGGTGACAGTTTATAACCGCACAATGTAGAATTGGTACTGCAGTATATCAGCATAACCCATGAATTCCAATTGGGACAAAACTTGTCAATGTCGCACGGTTAACCGCCCATCATTATGAAGACACCGAAGTACTCGCAGGGTAATCCCGTTTGGAAAGTTTCGTTCACCGCGTTTGTTTCCTACTGAAGGTTGGAACAAGAGGGAAATCTGTCCTTGGTAAAGTTGCCTGAGCTTCCTCAATGGAGTAGTGCGCAGTCGCTATGGCATATTGGAAAATCCTGCTTTCTGTTCTGGACTTCGCATCCTTTAGTTTGGCCAGCCCTTGATACTCTGCTTTGTAATTGGGTCGAAAATGATCGGTACCGGGTGACGTAATTTTTCGGCGAAACACGCTGCAATTAACAAGCCGCCAGGGATGGATGAGGAAGTAGTCTAGAAAAAATTCAGTTGTTTTGAAGTGAACTTACTGTATGGATAAGAAAAGTTTATAGAGACACATGTGAACGCATGGTAACTCCATAGATTTACAAAACTGAGTTCTTACATATAGTTGGTTTTGTCCACCATGTGTTGTATACCTTCATGGCTTACATGAAGCTAATTGGTAACCCCACATAACGTGCAAATAATTTGCACTTATGTAGTCATTCTACGGTGGGTAAAATGAACACGCCCGTCAGTAGATTGATTAACGTTGTCAGCCAAGCGAATATGTTCTTGAAGTACACATCAACGTTAGCTACTCTAAATCGGTCACAACATTAAGTGCACTGTATTTGATACTACCAAATTAACCGCTAACCGTGGGACTGAATTTTACTGTTCGCGACTAGATAACTTTGTGGATAAATACGTTTTTCATCTCATTAGTTTTCTCTAAACGATTGTTTGTGCGAGTTGCAGAATGAAAAACTTTGCACAGTAAATGGTTCATAACGTTGAAATCCGTTCTTCGGGTTATTTTGACATCCCGGTTATACTTTAATCAAAAGTCGATAATAGTGGTTATTTATCCTTGTAAGTTGTCAAACGTAGTCACCCGATGTAACAAGTAGTGGCCCCGAATTTTCTTTGACTGAAGATAAATTTGGGGGTAAATCCTCAACCTACATGCTTCTTACCGATATCACTAACATGGAAAAGGCACATAAAGACAACTTGTGCTACCTGTATCCGTGCCACTATCTCCTTCCCATCATACAACTCATCACAGGAAGGTAGTCATATTACGACAAGAGATGTGCAAATAACTGACAAAGTGAAACGTATTTTCCACTGCGAACATTTTCGCACATCACATGTAGTCCATAACCCATTTCGTCTGTGATAAACTACCGATGTAACCTTGGACTGCAACCAGAAATGCGGAGTGCTGTGAACCGAAACTATGGCGATTTCATTTATACGTTTCATCGATAACGACCGCATCAGGAGTACATCCAAACAACCGGATTTACTGCGTTGACTGAAGATATATGTGCGTATATCTATTACTTCCGTCTTCGGTAACATACAATGCGACGTTATTTTCTAAGTACATAAGTATCCCCTGCAAATTTCTTGTAGCAGCATTACAACCCCACTTATCCGTTGCAACAGATTCCGGTCGATGAGGGAAATTGCAAATATCCATATGTACTTGCCGAAAATATCGGCAGTCTACTGAGTTCAATTGACAGTCAGGGCGTTATACTCGACTAGGTAACTGGAATCCTTCACTTTCAGTGAACCGTCGATTTGTAGGATGTACATCACACCAGAAGACACCTATCCTGTGAATGTTCTTCAAAGTGACGACGACGTGGAACCGTGATTGTCAGCATGCGCCACGAGAACCGCGCAGTTGGGAATATTTGAACCCCACTGATTAAACAAGTCGCAAACTACGGTTTTCGCTTTTGCATCGTTTGTAGCTAGTGCACCGGTAAGACATCCGCTATATAACTCCAATTTCGCTTGTAATCATATTGTATCCTACAGCTGCCGAGCGTGTTGGAGAATCTCGCCATTTCAGAGGTGTTCATTTTGTGAAGACGCGAATTAGCATCACAAATGTAGGTGTTAACTCTTTGCCTAACGTCATCCATCTCGATCACGACAGCTTCAGATAACTTGAATATGATGCCGACCCATTATTCCATAGGACAACACAAGGTAATTCCGGACGTGGAGACTTGAACCAGAGTAAAAAGTTGGACTGAAGTGCTTTATAGCCCCGCATTGTACTCTGTCGATCAACTTAATCTCCCTTCTGCGTTATAATCGACATGATGAGGTCGTATCTGTGGGTTGAACATCACGGGAAACCTCCCCAACTGAAACGTCCTAGACAACCGAATTAGCTGCCAAGACGTTGTATTCACTTTTTGGTTATTGGGGAAAAATTAGGAGATAGACTGAGATCTGGTGGAATGGCCATTCCGGTGTTTCATTCGCGACCGATAGTGCCTAACTTTTCACTTCTCAAACGTACACTGTGCGGGACGAACTACAGATGTTCATTATTTTACGTTTAGAGGGACTCAACAGAAGCCGTTGTGGTTCAGCGATGCGGTGTCAGGATCATTTTGAGGGCTTGTTTTCTTTCAACGACGTTATCCACCATTCGCTATCTTTTTGTATCATCAGGCTATAATTGTTCCAGGGTACTTGAAGGTAGTAACATGTCAAGAACGAACAATACAAACAACGACTGGCGTAGAATTGAGTTCTGAGGCACTCCTCTTGCTGTGGAGTGCCAGTCAGGTGGTAAATCATCAACCCTTGCCGTTAAAACACCGGTCTTTGGAGTGATCGGTCAATCATACAAGTAAAATGCCATTACTCTGCTATGATGAAATTTCATACGTGAAATTATATGATGGACTCTGTTGAATGCTTTGGAGATATTTGGAATGACAACATCTACTAAGCTACCTCCGTCAGTGTTGATCTCCTGCTCCCTGACTTTAAGTATGTTAGTTGGATATGAGGAGCTTTTGCGGAATCCATGTTGATCGGTTGACAGTAGTCTCTTGTGCCTATTGTAATCCTGCAGATAGTCGTCCGTAATGTTCCTCAGCGTTTATGAGACAGTGAGTAATCAGGCAATTAGCTTATTGTAATCACTGCTATAGGTGTGACATTCGGTGCAGATCTCCCAGGTCTCTGGAGATTTGTCACTTCCTAAAGAACGACTGATGAACTCGCAGACTAGTTTCGACAACCTTCGTGCGCATTTGTTCAACGCCACTGAGGAAATTAGATCACGGTCAGGCGATTCGTTGTCAAAGCCCTCTTTTCTTGCTTTTGTAACATGCTACATGGTGTCAGTTATAATTGTGTAGCAAACTGGGGGTGTCCATTCTACTGACCATTAGCATGCTTTGGTTGTTGGCAGACACCGACATATACTGTATTCCAAGTATATTATCAACCCCTGGATTCGTGTTGGTAAGCTCATCTTCGTCACTCATCTGTGGGATCAGGACCGACTTTGGTTTCCGCATGTACAGCGTCGTACAGTAGTTTCAGGTTGGTTCTAAAACTATTTACTGAGTTCAGTTGATATTGACGTTTATCTTTTTGCACACCTTTTGCCTGTTTGCGAATACAGCGGCGAATTTACCAGCGAGACAGAACACTTCGAGGACCAGTTTACCTTGCCTTCTGCTTCTCCTATGTTACCGCCACAAACTTACCATGCTGCACTTTTGTCGGTAGATTTAGAACCACCTACTAAGACTGAGGTCCGCAATTGTATTTCGGTTCTCAAATGCCACAGGGCTGCTGACCCAGATGACCCCGTTCCACCACCTTTTAAGAGGATGGTGAGGCCTTAACTCAGGGGTGTGGACGACGGACAAACTCCCTCTTTGCTGGGATCGCTTAATAATAGCTCTCATACTTATGGAAGTTGGGGGCTTCTGTGAATCTCATTGAGGAATTGGTTTGAATCCAATCATGACGGGTTCCAATTTCCGTTATGCTTTGTGGGCTCATTGCAACTGGGAGAGCAGACATTCGGAAAAGTGATGATGTTGATTACAGGTAGGGTTTCGTCCTGAATGAGGATGTATTGCTCACTTGTTAGCTGTTCCCAAGTTCTGGAGCAGCGTAATATGTACCGTTGGTCAACAGTTGTTGTACTTCCCGACTGTAAAGGTGGGTCGATCCATACTTTTAGAGCCACTTAAACGTAGTGGTATGTGAACATACTGTCGGCGCTTTATTCCCATACTTCAGCTCAGGTTAGGGTTTACGGTGAACTGTCTGACAGTTTCAGCACCAGGAGCGACGTACGTCACCATTTTTGTTTACTTTTATGATAAACGAAATAATGGAGGATTGTCTGCGGTGCTTTCTGACGCTCATGGGTTGAATACACTGGACGACTATCGTGTCTGTGCTACTTTTCGGCTGCGAAACCTCACCAGTCAGAGCAGTGTCGTGAACCGTCTTCAGGCATTTAATCACCAGTGCCTGCGTTTGATTTCTCATCCGGTGGAACTAACATGACAGCAGCAGATTTGTCAGGAAGTGGGTGATTGATAGTGAGTGCAAAGCACGTTTCTTTGTTCACTCATTACATATGCGCAGACGTAGATGATTAGAACATGCACTATGGATGTCAGCTAGTCGTGTGTTTATACCAAGGCGCTTTACAATGCCACAGTGACTAGCAGAAAGTGTGAAGTAGGCTGACGGTGACCTGGAGTCGAGAAATAAAGCCGTTCACCAAGTGGTTCATCTTCTAAGCCCCTTCGGAGTCGGTGGTTAGATTATTTAGGTGACTTGACGACTAAGCTGACTCATTAGTGTGCGTGTTTCCGTTGTTTTTCCGAGTCGCCAGTGGAGTAACTACACTTATTGTCACGGGGCTGTGGAAGCTGATGGCGCCTTGCTTTCGCTTATAGGTCAGTTTTTTGCTGGTAAGGTGCATTCACCTTGCCGCAAAGTGTTTAATTTTAGCTCCCTATTTTTAGTAGCTAGTCGCTTTTTTTTCATTTGCTGGCTCTCTTTCTTTCTTCATGGTTGTATGACAGTTAGCGTCACGAAACCAATGTGTTTGTTGTCCGCTTGGTATTGTGAATGCAGGCGTATGCTTTTACGAAAGTCTGCTAGCCTGCATGGTATGCGGATTTCTTGGAGACGAGCCATTTGTTCCTGCATTGTCTGTTTATATTTGTTTGCTTGTGTCGTTTCGATTGCTTTACAAAGATCTACTTATTTACAAAGTTGTTGCAGTTTCTGATCACCATGTTTCGCTTATCTTTCGCATCGGGTTTTCGTGGTGATCTTCTAGTAGATCATTCACGAAAGTAACGTGACGCTGGAGCATACGCTGCCTACGGTGTTACACGACTGAGTGGGACATCGACTCATATTTTGTCCAGTCAACATGACTTGCTGAATGAGGTATGCAGCGAACTCTGTTTATAAAAAAGTGACATGTCCGAAAAATTCGATGTTATATCGAGAGTTACATTAAAAATAAAAGAGGTAAACCGCTTCCCTCTTAATTTTGAATGCTTTGGATTCATCCATCGTGAACTGACGAATCAGTTTTGTGATCGCTTATTTTCTCCATGGCCGTGTGTTAATAAATGAACCCTTGAACTGGAAACGTTAAATGAAAAAAATTTACATGTTGAAGGTCCGCAAAAGCAGTGCCCTATTTTTGAGAAGTGTCACGGGAAATGCAACTAGTGTTCGTCCTTTGACATTTTACACCTAATAAATTCCGTTGGATGCTTGCCCTCATTTTATCCAGGTTGTTCAGCTGTCGTTTAGTATGGACGTTTTATAGTGGCTTCTTGATCCACGAACTCTGTTTACAATCTGCTATTCAGTTCGGATTGCGGTAGTTTAATTGCCGGCATTTACATCGACGTAGCTGAGTTCTGATGGCAAATTCAGAAGCTGTCATCTCTGATATACCGTACTTATAACTGTTTCTGACGGATACGAATTTTCGGCGTCCTAGGATTCCTTACGCCGCCAGGTGACCTCCGCATGGTCTCTCGCGGGCATAAATTACTCATACAACCGTTGGCTATTGGTGGTGTGGCTTTTTCTAAGACTGTTAGTCAATCTAGAGCACTTCCGTGGATTCCGATCACTCATTGATATGAACCAATTCTGTTATGTGTTTCGATGCGAGGCGGCTCCGTCTCCCAACGCAAGCTAGCGTTTTTTAAGTTAATAGAGATGTGAACTCTCTGCCACAACCAGAGCGCGCTTGCAGTTGATTTGGGACCTCACTCCTTCAAAGACACTAAGGCCAATTGGGCATGTCTGACATGTCATACATAAGTTGTGCTATTGCCTTATGACAGGAATGTTCGTTTGGCTTCTAACATTTAGATGCGATAAGTCGGACTTCTTGACGTTCGCCGAACTATTCCGCCCGGTAATTGGTATAATTCAATCCGCTTGGAACTCAGAAGGAAACTAAGAGAGAATTGCGAGACTTAATGGACACAATGTACCATCGAGATGGAACAGACAGCTATCACTGGGTGGTCTCGAGATCTTTCCCATTCCATTCGTATTAGAATTCCATTAATTAGAACTCCAAGTGTGGATAAAACACTCCGAAGTACAATGGCGAGCCTATCCCCAACTTGCAGCCCCTCTCAAGTCGCTGGGCTGAGCATTTTTGACAACAATTCCACTGATCTCTCTCGCCGGTTACTCCACCCTCGGGCGTCTTATGTTCGTTGATCTGTTGGCGTTTCTGTGCTTCTGACGCGGAAAGTTCCATTCCACATCAAGTAATTAAAAAACCACGAGGTATCTGGTCTGAACAAACTTTCTTCTACTCTTTCTGTCGATCCGCCTGTTCTCTACTCGAAGATCTGGTGGCTTTGCTTCATAAACTCTCAATAAATAAAGTCATCCTAATTGACTGAGGTTCGATTGGCATCGTCCTCATTTCCAAAATTGACTGACACGTCTTGTATGCAAACCACCTTGGGACTAGCGTGACTACTGTTACATCGAAGTTGTTTGGGACCATGGCAATTCGTAGTCAGAATGTTACGCGCGGGGAGTATGCTTGGCCTCGCCCTGACCGTGGTTGCACTGCTCACGTCTCATTGCGCTAGTTGATTTGACTCTGTCATTCATACTCAAGGTCGGACTATATCGTATTTCCAGACATTATGAGTGTCTTTGGTTCAGTTAACAGGACTACACTCTAGGACTAGTTATCACTGAAGAGTATGGCCGAGACGTGTTAGAGCTTATAACAGCTTGTCGCCGACCTTCGCCATCTCAAGTAGTGTGTGACAAGCCCGTCTACCTTCCCTTTTCTTGCTCAACTTTGTAGTGGGCGATATTCTACAGTGCGCTGTCACAGAGTGGTGGATCTAATGGTGTAGCAATGTCCCTAGGTGCTCGACGATGAGGGCGCGATTGGCATTGCTTTAGTCTGTGAGTGTTCACGAAGAGCCAAAAACATCTTAAACAGATAAAAAGCTTCAGTGTAAGGTGTTGTTACAAAATTGGCTGAGCTCTCTGTGCTTGTCAATGCCCTCGGTGGCGAACCCTTGGAGGTAATAGAGACGTTCATGCACCTTGCAAGGTGCATCACGCTGATGGGATGTCTGATGAGATCATAAATCGCATATCTAAAGCCCGAATGGCGTTTGGTAACTTACGCCATTTTTGACGCCGGCACGCGCTCAGATTTTAGTGGAGGGCTGAGTGTCTAATGGCACTCTCCCTCTTTACGGTTGTGAAACCTAATTCCTTCACGCGGAAGATGTTCCCACTGTCCGTTTCCATCCACTATTTTCCTTAAAGCATTGGCAGCTTGTGGTGAGCACGCGGTGTCGGCAGTGATAAAGTTCGCCGGCGTGTCCTATGGACAGATGGACAGTGTCAACCATAGTGCATAATCATCTTATCTCACCGGCTTCGTTGCCTTGGATACATCGTTCTTGCCAGATCCCGTCTGGTTCACGAGTGGTGGGTTAGACTAGAACTGGCTGTCTTGTGGCTTCCAAGGGCATAAAGGCGTTGATATCAAAGTTTTCTTCAGTAGGTTGTCCTCGACTTTTTGAAGTTTGTTGGACACCTTTGGATAGAGACGTTGTCTTATAGGGCAAAAAATAGAAACAAGCAGCGCTTGGTTTGGAGGCCTCTGTGTTAATCCATTCCATTTTTTCATCTATTTTTCGATTTGTCCCCATTTTGGTGGCACGTTTGCCCGTTCGCACAGCTTTTACCGTGTTGAACAAATGATATTTAACGTTCCACGGCGTTTTGCGTGTTGATTTGCCGTTCTGTTCCTTTGGATTGTTCTTCTGGAAGGTTGTATATCCTAAAGATGTCTAATCCTGCCAAAACGTTTGACATGTTTTATCTCAGCATTGCCAATATCCTGACACCTTTCTATGTCATCCCAAACTTCTGAGTCACAAGATGAACAACTTTTTAGTCATCTTGAGAACCGAACAAAAGTCTACTTGTTCTCTCAATGTTACCTTCTTTCGTCAAGAACGAAGGATTCAAGCAGTATGTTGTTTGTGTCACTAACATTTCCGATGAAATAATGCTGCCTAAATGAATGTGTGATTTGGCTGTTCCATTGCAGATTATTGACTTCACTTACCCGGTGTGATCCCGGAACTAGTGGTATCTCTGTGTACACTGTCTGCGATTGCTTTCTATCCTCTTGTATGTTGTCAATTCGTATTCTGGATATCGGCTTCGTGGTAGCGACGTCAACCGTAAATTACTTGCCCCTAGGTTCGTACTCTTTTCTGCTGCTCCCGTTCATTAGAGTCGGGCAGTCCGCTCGTTTTCGCCTGCACACGACCTGGTACATCGCGTAACATGTAAGTGCTCAGTATAGTGTCGACACTCCTCATTCCATAGCTCTATCGAACGATTCATCTTTTCGTGAAAAATTCTATTGCGGCGTCGAATATGAACCGCGATTACTCGTAGGCGACCCAGCAGCTTTGGACTTCGTGATCCGGCCAAAGCTGCATGGAATATTGAAAATTTACTGTGCTTAAACGTTTCGCTCACAAACGAGTATAAGCCATATTAGTTTGGAAGCTTACGACGAAGTGGAGCTTGCATATGAATTATGTAGTTAACAAGCAGCCTGAAGTTCATCACATAGATGCTGTGTACGTTACTTGTAATGTAGGTGGGAAACTACGCAGTTATTTTTTCCATACTATCCATATGTGAATGGACAAGTTTTGTCAGTTCAGTAGTCGAGGTTAAGGAATTTTGGACTCAAAGCAGATTACTGTCGTTCATGCCCATTGATACACGGGCTGGAGAGCACTTTGTTTTCTCTCTTTAATTTTTTCCGAAGTCTAACGAACACATCTCTCTCTCTCTCTACTTGTTAGGTTCCCTGCGCACGTCTGTCTTTTCGTGGTACAGGCACCCCGGACAAGCCCGGAAGCGGCAATCTTGCCCTGAACAAATGTCGTTGGGATAGCTCTGGTAATTTTTTGGCAGCCGGTGACAACCATGGCAAAGTCACTGTTTGCTCTGTACACGAATCGCTCGCTCAACCGAATGCTGAACAGTGGACTGAATTTGCTCGTTGTCTGGCGGATCTGAAGCAGTATAATCTGGAACAGGATGTACGAGCTGAAGTGTGATCTTTCCTCATTCTTTCATCCGTTAACATGTTCTAAAAAGCGAACAGACGTTTTTTTTAATTCTGAAACTTCACCTTATTGTCCAAGTATTGTTGATGCCTGTTTCTCTGACTGGGTTTCAGGTTTATCGTGACACTCCAATTTCTATTCGTCTTATTTTCGAACAGACCCAATTTAATCTTTTCCTTCCTATTTTTTTTGGCTTCGTGTTTTTATCCATATCGTGTATCTCACGTGCAATCACCTAACTTTATTTCCATACCTCACCATAACTTGTGGTAATTTGGTTTAATTATGACTTCCATAAAGGGCGCCATTTGTTAAATCTGTAGTCTTTTTGTTACTGTTGGACTTTCGTAAAGTATTGTGGATGTGCAACTTTTGCCGTGTGTTCAACTCAATCTGGTTATGGCCTTGCAAAGTCACGAACTTCATAGCACGAGTATTGTCTGTGAGTCAGATCAATGTCTGTCGTATCTGGACACGTGTCGTACAGCCTTGTTAGATATTTTCAACTGGTCGCATTTTTCGAGACTTATTTCTCGATGCTTACACTTGGTCGGGAATCATTCGTAGAATGACCTTGCCCACTCTTAGTTAAGGATACAGATGCGGCGAACAATTCCTTGTTAATCTTCGAGCGTCAAAAGTTGTCCGTCGTGTAGCCAAATAAATTCAGCTCTGTGATCATCAGTATGTTTTGACTGGTCAGTTTATCTGATTTGGTCCAAATTATGTTATCCTTTTTTGGTGTGTATCGAAATGTACATTTTCGATCTCATTGAAAAGTGTTGAATTACGGATGAATGTGGTCCAGACTGGCCCGGACACAATTGCGACGTCGTCCGATTACATCTTGAGTCTTTTCAAGTGTTCAGCTACATCCTAATGAATTAGACTAACTTCAACACTTTCACACGTGTATGCGTATACACATCTGCCGGATTGGTTAAATCGTCTGTTGTATCTGAGGTCACCACAATGTCTAACGTTCAGGTAGCATCAGTAGCGATCTTTGGGATTTGCCCTGGAGTAGCGAGCGCTATCGGTTTTGAGACAGATAGTGTCTGAGTTCTCAGTTTATACACACTCAACAAAATGACGTTTATCGACCAGCGTTAACCTGGAAAACGCCAGTAATTTGGGATCACGCTATGCCGCATGGAACGAGTTGAACCTGTAAGAATTCGAATGACCTCATTCGAAATTAGCAAGTCGCTGTCCGGTCGACTGAAAAATCATGCTAAACTCACCACACTTTCAATGCTCTCGTCTGTACAATTCCCTCAATTATCTTGCTGAACCTGTCATGTATGTAATCAAGTCAATTACCTCTCTAACATGTCATGTCCAATATGTAACGTGTCCCGACATCGATACCTGTTTGACCTACATTTCAAAGGCTAATGTGAACTATTCAATCAAGGCTTGGCACAACGCCTGACAATCGACGCCCAACACGGTCAGCAGTTCAAACTCTGTCAGCAACGTTAGTGTCGGTGCCTACTATTGCTTGACATGGCACGGAGGTTGCCATAACATCTACTCAGGTTTTATCACACACTTTTACGCGATGCACAGCATGTTGGACGACACGTCCTACCTTGACGCCGCCACACGATGTTGATGTTACGACTTGATCGTACATACTGTCTTTCTAGTCTGATTTTATTTTGAGTGTTCCACCGAAGGCAACCTTCTGTTCTGTTTGATAAATCAAACAAACTTGTGAATCAAAACCACACACTTATTTTGTATCACTCATTAATCTGTAAGCAGCCGACTTTGTACAGTTTAGGCATTATTTTGCAGTTGACACTGGCTGCCGTATTTGGGATATGTGGCTGGTGCTTTTAAACATTTTATTGACCAATCAAAAGTATCGTAGAATCTTCGACCAACTCTTGTTCTGAATCAAGTTGTCGTTATCCTCCTACGGATTACACAAAGACGGTTCGGTCATAACAGCAGGCAATTGTAACAGTCAGTATTATAGCGACCTCCTAGAATAGCTTAATTTTTGTTGGTATTTTGTTGTACAGTTTCACACTTCCTCTTGAGGAATGTTTGTTTATCCCAATTGTATACCCCCATTCCCATCAACGTAGAACTTCTTCACCTTTCCGTTCCGCGCGCTGCACGCAAGACACTTGCTGACTGTACATTTTCTTGTTCCTCGGTTTTGACAGTATAAAGTACTGTAGTGAGATCACCTTCGACGTCCCCAAAATCCTAAACTCCCTGCGACGTGAGAGTTGCCTTACCAGTACCACCGTGCCTGTTCACATTATCTTGTGAATGTAAATTTACTACAAACCACTAACATCAAAGTTAGTGTTGGCGTAGGTATCGCAGTCTTAGTCGTGGCTGTATAATGAATCCGCGCCATCTCTACTACTATAGGCTACATTCACTAGGATAACAATGTTTTAGCTGTCACCGTTGGGAACGCCGCCAACCAGTCTGACGCTTGTTTGAATTCTGAAGGTCGACTGGAGTTTCCGTCGACATTCGTCCTCTCTGGTGGCTGCCGTGCGGTTGTACTTGAGGTTCTCTCACGTCCAACTCCCTAGCGCCTTTAACTGTTGCGTTGAAGTCTGCTTGTGAACGGTGAGTAAATCAATAAATAAAGTTTGTTTGCAGATTCGCCGTCTTCTCACTACGACTTCCGTTCCGCGTTAACATAAGGCTGGGAAACCTTGGGCGTACGAACCTAGGAACTAGCATCACGACAGTACTGCGCTGTTTGTTGTCTTCTGAACGATTTCCATAGGGTAACTCATCGAATTTGGAGTGAGACTTTGTGAGAGAGTCCCACAAACTGTGAGCCCGGCGTGATCCGAACGCGCAACTTTCTGATCTGGAGTCGGAAGCAATAATCCGTTTGTTGTAAAAACGACTTGAAGATTCATGATCACTTCTGTCATCAAAATGAGCGATGTTGAACTTTCAACGATAACACTGAAGAATGACGAAATATTCAAGCATGTCTCACTTCCTTTCCTTGTACCATTGAAATCGCCACATGCAGAATAATTCCGGT
>LOND01004287.1:32091-42535 GCA_014220965.1 Paragonimus kellicotti
ATTCACATCTAAACGTAGTCTCCGCAGTCTGAGAAGCTTTTGACTGGCATAAAAAGGGACTAAGCCCGAGTTTTGTCACCATTAGTGCCCACGATGAGTGCATTTCCTTTTCGTAAGTGAGCTAGCCGAAAGGCTTATATGAATTTGAAAGCTGCGATCAAGTATGGGTGGTGTTTAACTTAAATACATATATATGCAACGTAAAGCTAAGTGTAATCCGTGCACAAAATCAACCTTCAGTAGTTATCCGATACAAGGTGGCACATACCTAACTTAAGCTGTGCAAAAAAGCAAATCGAAAACCATCAAGTCAGTAAGCAAGACAAGGGAAATTAGGTTAACACTGGAGGCGTTCACGCCAGCGAAGTTACGAGGGAAACGTGGTAAAAAGTTTACTGACCTTCCTTCTGGCGATCGTGAGTTGGAGCGCCTGCGCCCACTTGTTACCACCAAAACGTTGTAAAACGTGCAGGAGTCAAAAATTAGTTCTTATTTTTTCCTGCTCAGGTCTGCAGAGAATATGGGACACAGCCGCCTACCTTCTACTCAATGTTCATTTCACCACAAAATTAACCGAAAAACTCAACGTCGTACTGAGGAAGCTGGAAGCTAGGCACGAAATAAGTAATTTGGAGCGCTGTAAAATGCAGTCGAATGGTGCACTCACTGCTCACTGCTGTGGACTGCCAGAAATAGACAAAAGCTGTCCCATTACGATCAGTTGTATCCCTGCCGGACACACCGATATACAATCTGGCCAAAAACCTATCCAAATGACCACGATATCTCATCAACGGATCTGAACATTCCATCAACAGTGCTCAGCACTTCCTGGAAAAACTGAGAAATGTCAGGATAGAGGAAGACAAGGCAATGATCTCACTCGATTTCACAGTGCTGTTCACCCCCAACTACTTCACTCTGGCCAACTAAACACTACGACTTCTGCTGGATGAAAATTCCCAACCGACTAAGTCCTTGTAGTCGAAAAGCATATTCACTCTCATGAAGCTGTTTGTCGACATACTTCAACTTGAGTGGCAAAATCTTTGAACAACTTAGGGGAACTCCAATGGGTACGCCCATATCCAGATCCATTGCCCAGGCGGTCATGCGGAGGTTAGAAAATACCGCGCTGCCAAAGATAAAACTAAAATTGTGGATACAATATGTCGACGATACATCCGTAATCCTCAAACGCTCAATGATGGAGAACAGACAGACTACTCAACGACGTTTTCAACAATATTGAGTTCACCATGAGGACTGGAACCGATAATCAGCTGCCGTTCCTGGATGTATTAAACGACCGCAAACCTGATGGAACACTGGAGACCTCAGTTTATTGAAACTAAACACACACGGACCAACTCCTCCGTTTGCACGGCAACCATCCAGTCTGTCATGTAAGCAGCTGCATTCGGACTCTGTTTAAAAGAGCTTAAACATACCGCAGTACTGCGGAACCCAGAAGAACAGAGAAAAAGTACTTGTACTGTGTGCTCCATTGCAACGGATACTCACGATATTTCATCAGACGGAATGTGTCGCAGATGGAGAGAAATTCATTCTTCACGAAACCATCAACGGAACTAATTGTATTGCTATATATCAAAACCGTGTCAGAAATGACTGCAAGACCCCTGAGACCACATGACATCACGCTGACGCACAAGCCAACGGCAATATCATGAAGAGTACTATCAAAACCGAAAGAATAATGCAGACCCGCCGATAGAGAAAAACGTTACATGCATGCACTGACTGCGAACGACATTACGTTTGACAAACGGGACGAAAATTATCAACGTGGAAACAAGCAAACGGAATGGCTATCGGGACACGATTGTGTTTCTTTGGTATCCATCCACAAGGATCAAACTGGACGCGCCTTCAACGTGAACACTGCGGAAATCCTTACTTAAGCAAACATCAGACACGCAAAAGAGTTTCTGGAAGCTCGGTACTCATCGGTTTTTTATTGCCTACTTTTCTTGACTTTAACCGTTCTGACTGGCAATCTAAAGGTGTGCATCAAATATGCTGACAGATGCTGAAGATTCGCGGTAATGGTTGTTTTTCTTTTCCTGTGCATGCGGACCAATTTGGTGGGCAGGATATTCTGTTGCAAACGAAAAACTGATAACTGGAAAGCCGTAAGTTTGCCTGTCAGATGGGGTAGTTGCAGCTCTAGGAGAAGTTTGCTGACAATCCCTTGCAGATATTGTTGTGCTCGATTGATAGCAGTCGTTTTCATCCAGTGCAACTTGAACTTAGACGAAAAATGTAAAAATCACAGCTGAAAATTAAACGTGGCCCATAATGAAAGAACAAGAATGAGTGGCAGTATGTTTAAATGAATCAGCTATCAAACTTCCTGTACACTGCTAGACTGAAAATCACCACCCTCCTGGAAGCACGAAGTATTGGCCTAAAAACTGGTTCGTTGGACTTTCTGGCCACTTCGTAACAGAGTTTGTTCACCGGACTGGAAAACCCGTGCACTGCAAGCCCTCCTCTGGAGACGGCCTGGGAGGCAGTGAAGCTATATGAACAAGCAGTACGTGAAGCAGCTTCGGTCCTCAGAGAGCAAAGCAAGCTTAGCTTCACACTCTGGAGAAACTTCGAGGCAAACAGTAATCTGCTGAAACTAGTCGGATGTATGTTGACCACCGCTTTTCCTACTTAGGGTCGATATATAACTCGTGCCAGTTGGCTGTGAATAAAGAATAACAGAGCAATAGGGGAAATCATGATAACTTTCTCCCAGGCCGTCACTCTAACTGAAGTTCCTACGACGGTTGACGAACACGAACTGTCTTTTGTATCACGAAAGTCGGTCTTGGGGTAGGTCCATAGGAGAGCGGATGCCCATGGAAGGCACACCTTCTTCGGCATACGTCATAGACAACTTGGAACCCTTAGTACTGTCTAGAATGATATGGTTCATGTCGTCAGACCCAAACGCGACTGCCAGTTTCACTGACGATGATGGGTTAGCAGCGACCTGCTTATAAGATAATTCCGACGACAACGCTACAATAATCACACTATAGATACCGCTCGAGCTACCTATCGACACTAGCCACCGCCAGCTGCGAATACGACTAGTGTCCGTGCACGCATCTATCCTGATGTGGCCATCGGAGCTCACGTGCTCAGATGTTGCGCGTTTCACAGACCTACAATGGTATAACTATCTCTTTTCTGTGACTCTCCTTTAGGATATGGTGTGATGTAAGAGAGCGACGCTCTCGCGCTCCTGCTGCTATTGATGCCGAGTGTGTGAATAGCTAATCATATGTTTGCGGCGACACTCGGCAGTAGCGATGATTGTATTATCGCACTCTATTATAGATAGTCAGTGCGTGGTGGGTCGGGAATTATCTGGTATCACGACTCAGAGTTACGATCGTTGAACGCGCTCTATCGTTGCACAGATAGGAATGCATGAAACAGATACGCGCTCCGCGGCGTCTCAGCCGCCGAATAGAAAGTGCCTCACTTGACATCTCAATATGAACGATAGCTGAGATTAGAAGTGACAATTGGCTCGGCTACTTGACGCAACTGTGTTGACGCACGCGTTTTCGCGATGGAAAAGGCGACGATGCCGCCGATAGCGGCGTTTGTGCGCACTCATACACGTGTATAGATAATATAAATGATATTGCGTTGCAGAAAAATAGATAAGGTGCACTGCGAGAGTAAAGCAGTGACCGCCTGGCGCATAGAACAGTTCTCTGCATTTCCGATGAATAATAGATATACCTCTCTGTATTCACGCCACTCCTGATTTATTACGCCATAGGTAAGTTAAAAGAACTCCGCGTGGAGTCGCACCTCACTGCAACCTGATATCAGCTACCCGATAAGCTCGCCTCGAAGCAACGCTTCTAGCAGGATCGTCTGAAGCCACGCAGCCAGCTATGGATAGCTATTGGCTCTCCTGAGCAGACTACGAAAGCATTGTTTTATGGTAATAGAATAAAGAATATATATAAGTTGCATTGCCCTCCCAGCCGTCTCCAGAGGATGGCTGCAAATGCCGCCTGCACCAAGTGACTCATCTATCTGACAAAGCGCGAGCATAACCTCGGCACACTCGCGAGGCAAAAAACTCTCGCTCTCGTGTAATGGGAGACTCGCGCCACGCAAGATACCGAAGATCGCGTGAGCGTCACCATATTCGTGCGCACTCTCTCCGGAGACGTGGGTGTATATATTGGCTCAGCTATAGACGTGTGACGACGCGCACAGAGCGTTGATTGATTGTGGACTATAACAACGTGTAGCTGACGATTATATACTCGCACTCATCATATAGTGCATTAATCATAGCAGAGACAGCATTCAAGTAATTAAATCTTGACAGACATAGATAGAATAATATACTGTACATCTTTTGTCTGCAGTATCACAGTAATGTTGTATCGTCATGAAAACGGACCTGTATACGCCGCACAAACAATATCTGCAGAGCGCATATTCGTCAGCAAACTTCTCTAGAGCGTCGCAGAGCTGACCCCATCTTGTGACAGAGCAACTGTCTTACTGGCTTTCCATTTCTTATCAGTTTCTTCGTTGCTCAACAGTAACTATCCTGACTGCACCAAATTGGTTCCGCAGCACAGGAAAAGAAAAAAAGACAACCATTACCGCTTGAATTCCTTCACGCATTTCTGTCGTAGCTTATTTTGATGTGCATGCAACCTTTAGATGCCAGTCAGAAGCGGTTAAAGTCCAGATAAAGGCACAGCAACGTAAGGCAGTAAAGATAGCATGGTGCTGAAGCAACGTAGCAATGAGTTGGATATCGCAAGAACTCATACGGAATCAATTAGGTCTGCGCTCGCTTAATGTTCTAACGTACGACGATGTAGACCGGAAATGTGTGTTCACGTTTGAAGGCGCGTCCAGTTTGATCCTTGTGGATGGATACCAAAGAAACACAATCGTGTCCCGATAGCCATTCCGTTTGCTTGTTTCCACGTTGATAATTTTCGTCCCGTTTGTCAAACGTGTATGTCGTTCGCAGTCAGTGCATGTATGTAACGTTTTTCTCTATCGGCGGGTCTGGATTATTCTTTCGGTTTTGATAGTACTCTTCGTGATATTGCCGTTGGCTTGTGCGTCAGCGTGATGTCATGTGGTCTCAGGGGTCTTGCAGTCATTTCTGACACGGTTTTGATATATAGCAATACAATTAGTTCCGTTGGATGGTGTTCGATGAAGAATTGAATTTCTCTCCATCTTGCGGACACATACCGTTCTGACTGGCAATCTAAAGGTGTGCATCAAATATGCTGACAGATGCTGAAGATTCGCGGTAATGGTTGTTTTTCTTTTCCTGTGCATGCGGACCAATTTGGTGGGCAGGATATTCTGTTGCAAACGAAAAACTGATAACTGGAAAGCCGTAAGTTTGCCTGTCAGATGGGGTAGTTGCAGCTCTAGGAGAAGTTTGCTGACAATCCCTTGCAGATATTGTTGTGCTCGATTGATAGCAGTCGTTTTCATCCAGTGCAACTTGAACTTAGACGAAAAATGTAAAAATCACAGCTGAAAATTAAACGTGGCCCATAATGAAAGAACAAGAATGAGTGGCAGTATGTTTAAATGAATCAGCTATCAAACTTCCTGTACACTGCTAGACTGAAAATCACCACCCTCCTGGAAGCACAAAGTATTGGCCTAAAAACTGGTTCGTTGGACTTTCTGGCCACTTCGTAACAGAGTTTGTTCACCGGACTGGAAAACCCGTGCACTGCAAGCCCTCCTCTGGAGACGGCCTGGGAGGCAGTGAAGCTATATGAACAAGCAGTACGTGAAGCAGCTTCGGTCCTCAGAGAGCAAAGCAAGCTTAGCTTCACACTCTGGAGAAACTTCGAGGCAAACAGTAATCTGCTGAAACTAGTCGGATGTATGTTGACCACCGCTTTTCCTACTTAGGGTCGATATATAACTCGTGCCAGTTGGCTGTGAATAAAGAATAACAGAGCAATAGGGGAAATCATGATAACTTTCTCCCAGGCCGTCACTCTAACTGAAGTTCCTACGACGGTTGACGAACACGAACTGTCTTTTGTATCACGAAAGTCGGTCTTGGGGTAGGTCCATAGGAGAGCGGATGCCCATGGAAGGCACACCTTCTTCGGCATACGTCATAGACAACTTGGAACCCTTAGTACTGTCTAGAATGAATATGGTTCATGTCGTCAGACCCAACGCGACTGCCAGTTTCACTGACGATGATGGGTTAGCAGCGACCTGCTTATAAGATAATTCCGACGACAACGCTACAATAATCATGTAACCATTACCTCCTACCAATCTCCCCAAACCTGAGTTACTCCGACCAAGTTCTCGGTCAATACACAGACCATAAGTGCGCCGTCCCTTTCATAGTACAGATGACCATTTATTCAGATACCCACAAGAAGCTTGAGACGCCTGCAAATGTTGGGAGAGCATTCGTAGGATTCTTGGAATCACCTTCTGGCACAGTTACTATCTGGTATAACAAAATACAAACGTTATCGTCTTTGCAAACCTTAAATGCTGGATCAAGATTTAAAATAACCGCAATTTTTCATTAGATCCTTGCAGTAAAAGTTGAAACTGGAAAACGTGCGGCTGTTAGACAGCCCCCGGCCTTCAAATTATACAAAGATAGTAGAAAAAGGTAGAGCACAAGGCATAGGATAACTACGAGCTCTATAGATAACATGCAGTCCACGAAATGGTTCGGAAGAAGATAGCCCGTAAGTGAGACACTGTTACCCTCAAAGTTATGTGGAGGCTGTCAGTAAGCAGATCTTTCCGAAAGGCATCTCAAAGATTCTGTCACGTCGCCGCCCTCCTCTTAATTATGGAGAATCATTCACTTAGCGAAGGTAGGCGTTGAGCAGTGATCCACCGACAACCTTTCAAGCTCAGGGAAGACACATCATTGTCAAAAATGACAATAATATATCGCTTGCTGCTCCTACCAAACAAATTCATCTGGGAGCTTTCGGTTATTCTTTCATCAAGTTTTACTTCTAGACTCACCCATGATGATATTGCTCTAAGATATATTTATATTGCCGACCTCGGTTTGATGAAAAAGCTACCAGAACTTGGGCAGTTTGCTTTCGAATGACATCCTTGCATTATAGCATTTACCGTAATGTGGCTGGTACCATATATTGGTGGCAATGAGATCACCATCTCTGACCATTCTGCTTTCTGTGATGACCTCCAAAGAGGGTGAAGACGGGGAGTTTGGCTGTTTATTTTCACCTAGGTTTCCATTTATCTTTCCTATGTGGAAGTAACATATCCCGTGATATATGCGGTTATGACAAATGGCCGGAAGCTGTATAAGCCAGGATTCATTATCACTAGGAAATATATATCGCTCATTTTAAAGCCGTTGTCCACAAGATGATGCCAGTTTGTCTCATCTGGAAGCTTTTATTTCAATTTAGCACTTTTCTCATCAACTTGTTATAGATGGTTTTGATACACCGATGGCTGCCTGACTGGTCACCGACAGGTTCATGGGAAAAGCTGTGCCACGGAAACGTCCTTGTTAGTGCTTCAGGCCGCTTGGATTCATCACGTGCACACCATTATTTGACAAAGTCTAGGACGAGTTGGCTTCTTTGAGTTAAACCTCAGAGTAAAGCCAATGCAGAGAGTAATGACTAAACCAATAACAGCACATTATCGTCACTCTATAGGTGAGAATGGACCGCAATCCATCCTGGGCTTTTCATGCCGTTTGCTGGAGGATTCAGAAACCGCACGACCAAGAACTAACCAACTGGAATTTAGTGAAAACGTATATACTGAATTCGAGAAGGAAGACATCATCTCTACCAGCACGCATCCTCCCGATAAATGCTGGCTGGCCTCGGACTTCCAAAGTATCACCGATATGATTCACGAAGCAGACAGGTTGTACATATCCCGCAAGTTCATCAGCCGTTCTTCACGCTAGTCTAGTACCAGGGGGTCCTCCAGCTGTTTGATGGCCACCATGTCTCTGTTCAGAGTGCAGTGACTATATCTGCACCCAGCTCACTATTGCAGACATTTCAGCAACCCATTCTATCAGCATAGTTATCGGTGGGTGGTGTTCAGGATTTATTTTTAAAGTCCGAATTCTGCGGTTTGATGGATCCACACCAGATTCGCACGAGACTACTGAAAGCGTTCCTCACATTGGAAAATCATTTTATGAGTTTACTAAGCTGACTCTATCTAGGGGTACTATCCCAGCTGGATGGAAGGAGGCTAACGTGATTCCCATCCATAAATCAGGTGAGTGACATTCTCGCGCTAACTACGGACCAATCAACCTGCCGAGTATTTTGTGCAAAATATTGGAACGCTTCATCACGCGCATGATACCAAAGAATCTTCTCACCAATAACTCAGTTTTCTTATTTCTGCACGGCTTTTAACACAACTGTCATGTGTCACCGACACGCAGCTTTTATGGACGGTATAACTTGGGTCAAAAACCACGGCATCATCCCCGACACCATTTTTCGTTTTGCCAATACGTTTGACCGATTGCCTCACAGTCCACTCCTACATAACCTGGTGTCATGAAATATGCAGAATGAGATTTACCGCTGAGTGGCATTTTTTCCAAGTCGCCAAACTTTTCAGGTTAAAGCATGCCTACTCTGTTCTTCTCTGATCCCCACTGTATCGCGGTGGTGACAGATCCGTTGGAAGGTTCTTCGCAGATGTTTTAGATGTCCAAATTTTCTGTTCGGTCCATCTGTATATAACTGTCTCTCAATTTCTCAACTTAACCGTACTTGTTCACCCGTTCTACTGGTTTACTCATTTGAAGACTACTGTGTAACCTGTTTGATTTTGTTTGGTGTGCTCCTCAGGAGGGGCATGTGAGGTAAATTTATGTATTCATTTTGTAACATATAAACTAAGCGGCCGATTTGTGATTAATGGCACATTTTCATTGTTGATACCGACCTTCACATTTAAGAGACGCGGCTGATTGATTCACACATTTCTTTGTTCACAAAATAGTACCGGAGAACTCTCTATCAAATCTTGTTCCGAACTCGCTGGTCGCTATTTTTCTACGCGTACTGCGACGATGATTCGATCATAACAGCCACTATGAAATTAGTTTGATATTTTAGCAGGATTGCTTCTTCCACCTAACAATCATTTGGTGTGTGAGCGACGTCCCAACTTGTTGGAGCGAAGGTTACTCATAGATGGCAAGTTAAAATCGAAATGTGCGGTCAATATATCCTGTCAGCAAGTGCTACATAATGAATGCATTTCTCCAGGGCGCTATTTGTGCCAACCGGTCTTACCTGGTACATTATCCAACACTTAACCAGAATAAGCCGGATGAGGTGTGAATTGTGTTTGGCCGTGCTGCCAGGTAGCAAGAAGCATCTCTCAACCACACGCTGTTGCAGGGGCCAGATTCGATCAGCAATATTATTAGAGTTCTCCTTTTCTTTCATATGCTTGCGGTAGCTATCATGGCAGATATGAAGATATTTTTGTAGCTCCACGTTCTGGAAAGTGACAAATGCGCGTAAAGCTTCATGTGGTAGGCCTCACCTTCTTAAGACGGATCACTTGAGGGTTATAATATGAACGTTTTTTCTCCTAATTCGGCCGGAAATTATCTGTGGGGAGTGAAATCTGCCGTCAAACGGCGATAAAATGATAGATCTGTGAATATCTGACGAATATTTTGGTAGTATCGCTTGAGATTTTGAAAATCGTTGGTTTTCGTCATAAAAATGATCAAGAGCCCTGAAATGTTTGTTCTAACCGATGGTTAATTGGGTTGCCCTTCATTTTGTGCCAATATTGAAAATGATAATGGTGGGTGTTGTGACGGTGTACATACGTTTCCCTTTGAAGTAGCTTTACATGTTTGGACAATTATCCGTTTTTCGAGGGATTGGGCTTGAAGGTCGTTCAAAAGGGAAAACGGTCATTTTGGCGCGAATCCTCGTTTTTAAATATTTTTGAAAATTTTAAAATCGGAATTTCGGGCAAAGTACTTACAATGCATCAATTTTAAATAAACAGCGGTACTGCAAATATTGAAATACATCGATCAAGTGCCAAAAGTACTGGTTTGGTGATGAAAAATTTCCACCATTTTTGCGAAAATCACCCGTTATTGGCGTTAGGTCACTTTTCAAGTCTTGTAAATGCACTTATTGCAATGTTCCAGATGGAATACGTCATTCTATAGCCTGAGAGTGCTTCATTCTGTGTGGTTTCGAAGATATGGTCGAAATGGAAATATACGACCACACGATGTTGGAATTGCATTTCAACAAGGAACTAACACATTTGATGAGGAAACATGTATGGCAACGTTTCCAACTTCCTTGTCTGTACCATATTTGTACTGTTTCTTTTTGTGTGGAATATTTCACATAGA
>LOND01004289.1:33228-43348 GCA_014220965.1 Paragonimus kellicotti
TGCCCAAACAGCCATTTTATTTCTTCAACGGTATAGTGGTTAACTACAGTTTTTATGTCAAGTCCTTAAGGTATCAAGAAATTCACAAGTTATAACAATTTTGTAATGTGTATTAGCATTCTTTTAATTGATAGACAATAGAGGAAACACAGACGATCAGTGCCAACGATCGATCACTATGAATACGTTCAGCATTCAACCTATCCCGCATGCTCACAATCACTCCACCCATAAGCGACTGCGCTCTGCGACGCATTGTAAGATCTATTTTAAACTTTTGACAACAGTCAGACCGAATCACTTCTAGCAAACTGTTCGCAGGTAGCTTGTTGGGAGGACCGAAAGTTTGATAGATACAGCGGAACGGAAAGTACACGTTTTTGTACTACACCGCTTGAAAATCACAACAGCTGCAGAAATTCCTTAGTTGCAGACAATCTAGCCGAGTAGTGTGCCTTCGAAAGATAACTGAGTACATTTAATCCTCACTGACTATCAGTTTCTTGCATCAATGATCACATTTTGACAAATCCTACTTAGTCTGGGAATTCTGTTCACAGGTCCCACATGCACCCACCTAGAAAAATAACGGGAAAACAAGAATTTATTAGAAGTGCTTTTGTATTTGAAAACAAAATCACGCAGAGTAGAGTAGTTTGGTTAGACGTACCGAGTTTTAATTTGCACTATCCTGATGGAACAATATGCAATTAAAAGTAAACTGAAAATCTTCAGCACGGGTGAAATGGAAGTGAAATTTAAGATGACTCATTATAATGTATGCCCAATAGGTGGGCAACAGATGTGTGTGGAATTGTAAGGTCCATGATCAAATCGATCGCAGTCAAATTTCCTGTTCAGCTAACTCATTGAAGTTTAATATGGGTTTGGGCGAAAGATAAGGACGAATTGTACGGTCATCCAGAATACAACTTCGTATAAAGGTGAAGATCAAGTTTCCCAACCCAGATTAGCTATTTAATTTGTGGGTCGTTCTCGTACGCAACGAAGTTGTGAAAAAACTGGGAAGTTAGGGACTGGCTGGTGCAGTAATAGTCGTTGTCTGACAAGCTACTGGACCAAAAACTGATAGGGTAGGCGATAGTTGACTAGAAGTAGCGAAACATTCGAAACTGGCTGCACAATTTACTGAAATATTAGCCGCCTGTCCACCTATTCAGGTTGCGTGGAACAAATCATTTTTTGTTGTTCCCCTCCCAATAGACGAACTATTATGAGACCAATACTGAATTAAGTACACTAAGCTTGCATCCATTTCATTCAGTTGTGAAAAATTGTTGAGCGGATTCGAAATTTCAGAAGGATTTTATTGTGAAAACCTGGGCTTTGGTCGGATTCAAAGTGATAACGATAGCACCAAGCGATTTGCCAACTCAATTTCGAAACCAAGCGTTTTTCGTCCGATTCATTATGTTATGTGGAGTTCGTCATATGTTTCGGACGACTGAATGCAGAAGCAAGACATCTCAAACATTTAAATCCTCCAAAACCCTCGAGCAGCATTTTCGAGTATTCAAATTATGTTGACTTACGGTGCGACAGTATTACTAACGGTGTAGAAAATATCTAGTCGCAGAAGTTTCGGATGTTGAACAGACTCAAACCAGCGACAAAGTGCAAATGATAAAACAGTTAAGCTTTCGGTATTGCATTGTAGTTCATCTGGTAGAACGCATGCGGCGTTCCGGCACTTTGGTTCTTGTGATGTTTCGAATCTAGCTGGAACCGAGAATTTTCTCATTGGGAACATCTGTACGGTTGGTTTCTGTTATTAAAGTTTTTGCACGCTCGGCATGCTGGTCTTCAGCTAACGACTTAAACACGAAATGCAGAACGACGAGGCTAGATTTCGTTATTGAAAATAGGAAAACTCGTGAGCGATCGATCCAACGATAACGTCAAAATTCTCACATTTCATTGTGATATTGGTTCCCTTTTGTATGGGCTGGTCTTCCCAGGTCATACTGTCAAGGGATCTACTCACAAGTGCCCTCCTATGAAGCCCTTTCTTTTGAGAATGTCCATCCTGACTGATCAAAACAGTGAGGTGATAATAGTCTGACAGATTACATTGTATTTCGGTAAACTTGCAATAATCATATTGTTTGGTTTGGTGAAAAGTAATACGTTAAGCTATGCTCCTGTACTCGAGAGTCGATAACTAATCAAGCGACTCGGATAAGACAAAATTGAGAACATAAAATGAGTGGTAGTCAATAGTCAGTAATCAGAAGTAAGTTCACAAAAGTGCAACCGAAAGGAGCAAACATCTATATTCCTGTTCATACCGGGTCCAAGCCAAATGGGTAACATTAACTGGACCCGATCATCTGCTTTGTTCTCAACTGTGAATGGGTTGCCTGTACAGACTGAGCACTGGAACCAATCACGTTCATTCCACTGGATGAACAAACTTAGCACCAGACTTTTGTAAGTTTTATTTGACCTATAGAAGCTCGATTGTTTATCCAAAAAACGGCTGCGCAGACAGAACTCAGCTTCTTCGTCACCGAACTATTTTAAACGTTGTTTACATCCTGAGAAAATGAGGGTTAAATCTATTCTTGCATTTTCTGTACGAAATTAAGCATGTGAGATAACTTTCACCACCAAGAACTGGTTTGCCAAAATTTTTACTGGGCAAGTACTGTGTAGCTAAGTGTTTTGCGGTCTATATGGACGTCAACGCAAACTACTTAGATTATCCATTTTGGAACTAATGACGTTACTGAAGTAAACCTCAATTTCACCCCCTGAAATTTTCATTAGTTTACAAGTTACTATGGAGTTGATAAAGATATTTGATTAAATTTTCTTATCCGTGCCTCGTTGGAGAAGTACATTTTGTTAAGTGGATAATGACCACGAATAAGAAAGTGAATAGAGGTAAAAAAAATTAAAAATGGCTACTAGCAAGCAGTCCTGTCAAATTTCGATGTCGAAACATAATGAAGCCGTACATATTTGGTGGCCTATAAGGCTGGGTTGTGAGGGTTTTATACAGCTTGTCTCTCACGTAATCCTTGACTAGATGAGGTTAAGCCAGCAGACATTTAATCTTGGTCGGTAGGTGACATTCTAAAACAAGCCGTTTGTCTGTGAAAGTAGCTTGTTCAGCCCACATTTTGATTTCGCGGAATCACCCGTAAACTTTACTGTATTTTAATGGGAAGTGACCTGCTAACGAATTACTCTGTATGTGGAGAAACTTGCTGAAATGGACTACTCACTTCCGAATTGTCCACAGTAAATCGAAAGCTAACTCATTACAGTTAGCAACTATCAGTATAGGTATATCGTGGAAAAGATGACTATTCGAGTGGAATTTTTCTAAATGCTCTCAGCAAGTACTAATTTCCTTCTATGATACGAATGAAAAGTCCGGGTGCTTGTTTTTAGTTGTGGACAGATTAATGACCTAATTTCGCTCGTGCTTTCTACAATGGCTGCAAAAGTTATACTCATAGTTGACTCATCTGTCAGTAGGTTCCTAGACTGTTATCCCGTATAGAGAGGATAACTTCGATATCGTTATGATATTCGTTGGAACAATTGTGATGGCTAATGTGCTCGAATTTACGTATTCAAATGGACTGGCATCTTGTCTGAGAACTAACTGTCAAACCGGTTGAGTTCCACTTATCGGGTTTGCACATATTCAAGACAACATTTTGCTGGCAAGCTAACTAGATTACTGGCGGAGAGCAGCGTCTGACATAAGCCAGTGTTTCGTCGTCCAGGAACAAATGTTATGAGTAACAGCGTGTCTACGATTAACCGTTTACGAACGTGGCCATTGTCAGACTTAGAACCTACGCCCGTTTCAAAGGTTATGTTTAATTTTTCCTCCGATTCAATTAATCGTTCGTCACTTGATTACAGAAGACCGTTGCAACTAATCGAGTGCATTGGTACCCACTAAAAACTGTTCAATGAAACCAAATGCTTGAGGGCATATTGGGCTTCCGTTTCAGTCCCTATGAGAATAAAACTGACACGGGTTTGGTCCATTATTCAAGCAATCACCCATACGATTAAAACTAGAGTTTTACGAGTAAAAACCAATGGTTGATTTGATGTGCAATTCAAAAAACAAAATCAAAATACACAGTTTGGATTGACTGACGATGAGAAATTTTCTGATGTCTACAAACATTAATCATTTTGACGTTTTCTCACTTCAACATGTGTGAATTTCATTCAGAGGCAATTTGTCATACACTAGATTCGAGCAAACAAAAACCCCGAAATACGCCTTGGGCCTGGTTGGCCTGGTTAGCTGACCTGAATTTAGTAAATATCTAATATCTAATTCAACATATTTTTCTCTCTTCTTCTTCTTTACGTCCTGGATGCCAGGCATCGATTTACATGCGGAACTATTCAACTGTTGTTAAGTTTGACCTACAATCTAGTGACCAGTTTATCGATTCATCGGTTTGATCGAACGATTCACGCGCTTATTCTGATATCCATCACCCATCCGTATACAAAACCCGGACAGCGTAACTCGTTTGAACTAAACAACGCTTGACGACAGATTCAAAAGTAAACCATAGATTGTTTTGCACATTATGTCAGAATGATAATTAACACCCATACCGCTTAAATATGTAACCGTTAGGAGCCCCACAAATCACCAGCATGAATTAACCACAGGGATTATGTTATGTAGGAAACAAATGATATTTACTGGACATACAGATATATTAAAATGCCACATGATTTCTCTTATAGTTTCTCGGTTTTCTGTAACCCACCTTCCTGTGGTGAGTGGCATCAATGAGTGCTTATGCCATTCGGGTTCTTGAAAGTGCGGTTTCACCAAAAAAATCTAGGTGAAAATAGGCCTAGTCGATAGTAAACATCAAAAGTGTGCAAAGCAATGGAGAGTTATTTGGCTAACTCAAAAGTATTATCAATAGTGTTTTGTTTTGCGCTACTGAGGAGTAATTATATCAGAAAGCAACTGGATCTCTTCTAAATTATCAAATCTACCAAACTACTTATCAGTAACACAATATCACTGCTCATAGGTTCGCTTGGTGCACCCCAACGTGTACTGATCGAAAAATCCTGCTTAGGTAGATCGGCTGGATCATTTGGTGGATTCCATATGACAGCTAGTTAGGTGGGTAATTAGAGCCAAATGTGACATTTCTGGGTTTGCGGTTCCATAGCTCAGCTGATAGAGCATTTGCCGCGTTTGGGCATGTTGTTTCTGTCGCTGGTTCGAATCCAGCCGAAGTCCAGATTTTCGCAATTGGGTCTCTTCTGAATACATCAAAAAGCAGCATGAAGTGCCCTAAGAATTGACGAGCATTACAGTCTTTTCTCGTCGTAACCTGATCTTCGGCTTCAGTTGGCATCTTTGCTAGGAATGATGTTTTTCGCTACTTCCTCTACTACTCTTAATCCGCCATCCATGACCCAATGACCCAGTAGTCATAGTCAAGACAAGGGTTACCATGCGCTTAATATGTTGTTGCAAAACCCAACAGTAAATAAGTTGCATTTGCTAAGTACACGAATTTCACTTCAAGAAATGACCACCCATTCAGCGTTATAGCAGCCACTATTGACGTTGCTGCAATACAAAACGCAGAGTGGCCTATATTTTATTTGTGATGTTTTACCGTACCGTTGCACTTCTCTTGTCGAAACGACTGTGTCTGATTTCAAAGTGACCCGCCGCAAAGAAAAAAGTGAAAAATAGGCCCGCAAATACACATCACCACAACTGGCTTGCGTTGAACCATTGATGGTTTCGCTCACATACCTATAGCCAGCGTAAATAATAGAAAATAAGACTGAAAAGCGGATGGGTGTGGGCTTTTATAGTCTAGCGGGTCAACATACGTTAGGCAGATTAACAATTAACTGTGAAAATTAAACTTTTGTGCGGCGAAATAAAGAGGTAGGGAAGATCAGTAGCTGCAAGCCCTGTATTAAGGAGATCGAAAATTATTGTGAGCCTTATACAGGACGTGTTTCATTGCAAAGGTAGACCGCAAATTTCGTTTGGAGTAACGAATAAGACAGATTAACGTTTTGCACAGACAAAACCAATAAACCTGGAGAGTAAAATATGCATGGAAACAACCACAGTGTGTGGAATACGGTGATAGACGGGATGGAGGTTTCGAGCAAATGAGTAACAGTTCTGAGACAGTAACAAATTACGGGAATTGCTTAAGATATTTGTATTCAGGTCAGAGTAAGCAAAAGTACTTGCGTATATCAAAATCTAGTTGAGACTGTTCAGTACAATAGTTATAAAACGTAAGATGTTTGATTCAGAGAAAATCGAAAAGATCAATAACCGCACCTACTGAACACAGAAAAGAAAGCGAGGGGAGACGATGCACCAGTGATAGATGATTGACAAGGTGCGTGGAAATAAGGTGCTAAAGCAATAAGGTAAATGCGCGTGATTCGAAAGATCTGAGATCGATACACTAAAACTGATCATTAGCTACCGCAAGTGACGTGGATCACATAATCTCGCTTTAATTTATCAGCCCGAGATACTGTCCAGTCTTTGACTTGTACCAATGAGAGAATTCCCACTCCAATCACGAAACAGTGATAATATATTGCACAGCGTTATTCAACCTTGTGGTGGCATCGCATTTCAAAATCAATTAACCGACAAGAATATTAGAAGATAAAACCTGCTGTTAACTGTCACTGACGTACATCATTTACAAATTATTTAAGCTACCGCATTCCCACACAGTTATCAGCTAACCTCTTTTGAAAAGAAGCCATGTACGCAAGCTTAAGTTTTGTCAGAGCTTGTCAGCAATATATATCCTTGCACGGTTCGGACTAGGCCTTTTTCCACGCTTTCATGAGGCAACCACTCTGACCACTGCGCTATTGACCTCACATTAGACCGAGTTGTCTTACGTATATGCCCAACCAAATTTCCTTGTGAGTATTGCTCAGATTGCTTGATCGCTGCGATAGTCATGGAGTAGCAGAACTGGTCTCGCAGAGGCAAAGGAATGGTTCAAATTCATCCATGACTGCATTGAGCGCAACTAATGCTGGAAACCCTATTGGCAGGCATGGTCATCAGTGTGGTCACCCCGAAACATGCTTTGTAACAATATGACTCCCCGACATATGTGAGTTTTAGTAATCTCTTTCTGAGGCACAATAACTGAGGAATTATGGTAGACGAATGTCGTGCCACAATAGGACATACGGCCACTCGCTATTTTATTCAAGTCTTCTAGATATTTGGCAACGTGTTAGGATTATTCGATGTCTGTCATAACTGTTAACAATAATGGATTAATTTTGGCAATATACTTAATAGTATCCAACCACTTTTCAGTAATATTCTAGCAGTCCACTTTCTTATCACGGAAATCGTGTAGATACGAAAACACTTGAAACACTGTCCTGTTATCTGTGTCTGACAAAGCATACCGTTTCTGAGGGTAATCAATAGCACCCGCATAACCTTCGGTTCATTGTCCGCTCAATCGAAATACGCGGTTGTACATCAAACGTTTTGGAAAACCTGTATTTCTTCCGTTCAAAACCGTTGCTGGATTATCTTTCTACGTTCTTCTTGTTCTCATTCTGACGCGAATTTTCTTAGTTTTTGTGAAGTTGATAGTGGGTGTTCGTTTACTTCGGATCTATGAAGTTTTGCTTTGAGCTGGCGATATTGTGTGTGGATTGTCTACTATGACTTTCATCCACTTTATTGAATGCGCAATTGCTTCACTGTGTTCAGGTTGCCTCCCGAATTTGATATCACATGTAAGGCATAAAGATCTGGCGCGCTCACATCTCAATAGGATTCAAATTCCGTGTAGTGCTGGCAACGAATGTTTTTGCGGCCTTTGGCCGTTGACAGCCTCATACTAATCTGAAGTCAGTGACGCAATACACAACTCTGTTGCCTCAGGAATTCTTGGCCTAAATTCAAACCCCATCGGTGATAAGGATGCACGCCTGCAGGATCTCAACCCAACGGGGCACTGCGTGACCTAATTTTTCACCAGGTTGAGCGGATTGGTTGTCAATTGTTTGTGTTGCAGCCGAAGAAACTCTTTCAAATATTCTAGCACAGCCGTAAGTGATTGTCTAACGTGTTCTATTCTATTTCAGCGTAAAAATTTATCCACAAAACAAATAGCCGTCATCTTACGCGCTTCAACCATGCTCATTATGTTAATGTGATTAGATACATGGACGGACATTTGTTTTCCCCCAATTCATCTTCAGGCCCGTGTAATTATACAGGCAGTTAATAGAGTTAGATTGGAATATCGATCGGACATATTACAGAGAATCTAGGTCACTGGTCAACTGGTTGACCATGACATGAGTTGTCCATTACGTCACGCTCATTCATTGACCTGACCTCTCAGGTTGATCATCGATGCGGTAGAGTTTCAGCTTGGTAAAAGCAATGCCCGGACCAGTCGCTTTGTAATACAATACCGGTTAAGCAAGCCGTGATTTGATTCCCCGGCAGTAAAGTGTTTCTCGATCAGACCAGCTTCATGGTCCTGCATGCACGTTACAAAACTGTACAAAACTGTGAAAGCCTATGTACTGACCTGTCCCGACATTCTCTTAGTGAGCTGTACTTTGAATAGTGCAGCTATTCTTTGGTGTAAGTGGGCATCTAAGGGAAAACATTTTACATCTGTCTTTTTGCACTGATGCGTAACTAAACTACTTGTGTTAGCGCAATTGAACTTGTCGATTAACATGCACACATTAGTATCCGAGCAGGTAATGAAAAGTATAGCGTCCACGTATTGATGATACTGACTGAACTGGTTGGTAGTAGATTGAAGCATGATGCGTCCAGGTTTTTTTTATCAATATGTCAGCCAGAAAAGATATCAGCGGGGATCTCTTTGCTACACAATCTGTTTGTCAATATAGCATACCGTTGAATAGCAGTTGTACATCGAATGTGCAACTGAACAGAAACTCTTTCAGTTTCAATATCGAATCCGATCTCAATACATAGTCACAGATGGAACTGACAGTTTCTAACAGCGGTACGTCATTGAATAAGGACGCCAAGTCGAATATACTTAACTTCTGGGAATTCATACTAACGTTCTGTATACACTCGATAAATTCAAAAGCATCGCGTAGACTCATTTGGGCCATCTTTTACCTGACTGGTCCAAACACTTTCACTATTCATTTTGCCGTCGAGTGGTAAGGCGAATTCACCATATCAAGTATTGGACGAACCGGTACACCAGGTTTGTGGACTTTTGGTAGTCCGTAGAGACGGGGTATAGTAGAACCCTGTGGTCGTAGTTGCTCATAAGTCGCGACAGTTATCAATATTGTCTTTTAATGACTTAAGACATTTAGTGATCTGATGTTTAACGTACTCGGTTTTGCCCCTTTCGTTGGCAACTCTAAGAAACGCACACTGATATACGAGAATACTACTGAGTTTCTCAATGTAGTCGTTTATCTTGTCTGCTAAGGAGAATATCTGGATTCTGTTGAGGCTCATTCAACGAATCCACGTGCTCCCTAGACAAAGCATCCTCTTTTTTCGACGTACGTTCAAATTATAGCTGGCAGCGGTTAACAGGTGTGGTATTAAATAACTCAGTGTCATCTTACGAACGTGGGATTAAATTTCGCGTTTAACCAAAAGGGTTTTCCACTTGCCTATCGAATTCTAGAGTCTCCTCCTTACGTTGGGGGCACCAAACTTGAACCAGGTAAGAGCGCCTCAATTAGGATACAGTCAAGTTGTAAATTGAAAACATCGTGTACGCGTCTTAATAATTGATTTGGAAATTCTGTTCGCAGCCTGGAAAGACAGAGACTGCGTGATGGTGAAGCTCGTTTCTTCTGAGTCCGTTTGACAACCACCTGTTTCACGAAAACGGTGGAAAATTCCCATTTTTGATCAACAAAATTTTTCACTTTTGATTGTTGCTGCGCAATATTCAGCTCAAACTCGACAATTCCGTTGCAATCAGTATAAGACTGGTTCAGAGGGCAGCGTTTTAGTGCTACGATTCTTATTTCAACACCATGCCTGCCAATAGGGTTTCCAGCATTAGTTGCGCTCAATGCAGTCATGGAT
>LOND01004290.1:6946-18464 GCA_014220965.1 Paragonimus kellicotti
TGCTTACTGAGGTGTCGTTCTGATCACGTGCTTGCCCAGGTGCATATATTGGAATTTAATTCGTATTCTTGGAACATCGGAGGCGAAACGTTTCACTGTCGGGAGCGAATGCTAATAACTTGTCACTGTGACTCGAACTTTTCAATGTGGAACAATCTTCAAGGTTGTCCCAACCTAGAAGTTCCAGGAAAAGTGATTAAATTCCGTTCAACATTCATAGGTGAGTCTTGTTGCATATCCGTGCAAAAGGGCTCGGCGGAAGTTGCTGAAACTTCATCGATCACGTAAACATAAGCAGCAACGCTAACGGGATAGCTAGTTGCTTACAGTAGTAACAACTGTTGCTAAAGACTACGGGCATTGATTTCTCAGGAAACGTCGTAGAAATCACAGTAAGAGCAACCGATTGAAGGTTAGCTGGGGGACATTGCTCTCCAAAAGAGCTCTGGACTGAACACGTCTTCGAATAGCGACAGACGGCTTGAATACGACTGATCTTGCTACATCTATAGCATTTGGAATCGCCGAATGAACACGTAAGTAGAGAGTGCTTTTGACCACATTCCAATGTTCGAATAGAATTATGATTATAATAATATGGTTTAACTTCCGCATTTCTTTGACAAGTTACCTTCTCGAAACGCTGCTGTCGTTGGTATGCCTATTTCCCAGCACTGTTGGCGTTGTATAACATGGTCGATTCCTCATACACCGGGAACATTGCATTCTGAAATTGTTCGAAGACAGCTCTGGCGGGTTAGGAAGATGCCCCCTTCAGTAGTAATAACTGTTGCTAAGGATTATGGGCATTGATTCCTGCAATTTATCGATCCCTTAGCTGAATATTTAGTCGGTCACCAGAATTACACCTTCTGCTTGAATTCAGAGTATAAGGACATACGCCCAGACCTCTTGATTTTCCTCTCTAATTAAGGCAGAAAAGTTCGCTCCCTCTGCAGCCTCAAAGTTGGTGAGTTAAACATGCCTGAGCAGCACATGCTTCATGAAATCGTGTGGTACACACCCGCTGATGACCATAGGACAGTCGTGAATCTCTAAAAGTATGCTTTACATATATTTTACTTAGTATCGGCTTTTTCTGTAATGCTGCTTGTGACGTCAAATGTCGCATGGAAATTGTTTACAATTCGACGGCTTTCATCCAGTAACTGAGCGTTTCCTCCGCGTGCCTCTTATTATTGGTTTCCCGTAAGCGCATTCGACGACGATGCAGTGGCTCTACAGTCACTATGGCAGCCACGTTAACAGGCATGCAACGCACTGTGTGAATACTCCCTCTGAACAAATTTATAAGCGGTACTAAATTAAATTTCTACATCTCAAAAGTTATGAAAAATAATAATTTCGCGACGTTGCTAATCATCCATTAAGTTGCCGGAAGATATCACAACAGTTTTGATGCAAATAGGAACCCAAACTGTCTTGAAAGACGATGGTTGGTAATTTTTTGCCCGCAGTTGCCTGCGCAGTCATCCCGCTGTCTCCACCTCAAATTTCTCCGAGGATGTTGTTGACTAATCTTATTGGCAGAAATATTTTAAACTCGTAAAACTTACAATACTTCTCAACGTGTTCGTTTACAGTTCTTAAAATTCCGGAATCATAGGCATACGGGATCTTAGTGTAATGCGCGACTCAGAAATAGAGGTGCGAGTAATCCGTGTTTCCGAGGATAGGTAACGTCATTTATGATCGAAAGTGAAAAACTTGATTGAAATGGGATTTAGAATGTTTCTGCTCGATTTTTGCTCCTGGTTCACACAGCTACCGCCTGTCTTCACCCCTGAAAGAATAAAAAGTAGACCGAACTCAGTTTGAAAATCGTACTTTGTTACAGAGAAGTGATCGGTTCATATTGCATGAAAATATCAATGTGCATAAGTCAACTGGTGTTCCTCTTTCCAGGACTGGCAGTTTACTGCGATTCATAATAAACGACGTAAATCACTTTGTTTTGAACGCCGACAATAGATGCTTCTGAAGCAGTTGCCATCCTCAGTTTCCAATGTGCGTTGTGAGTTTGGTGTTAACTCTAATGCACATGAATTCACTGGATTATGTAAGTCGAAATACAGTATAAATATCAGTGGGATGATTTGCAACATTTCTGCCTTATCTACTTTGTGCTTTTGGGACTTGCTTTCATATAATAAAACCATCTGTAGTATATGAATGCTTATTTGTATCTTCATAATTATGCCTACGCATAGCGTCTAACGCATTTCAATGCGTGTGGTATACGAACATACATCTTCGTACAATATAACGCACGTTGCATATATATAGTTGTGGATGTACGCACACAGTGTAAACACGTAAGTCGGACACTACCCCCTGCAATCCACATCATTTTTAACTACCGAACCCATCAAGGATAGAGTAATCACCGGAACATATGGGGCAGACGATCTGTTTCCCACCCGGGCATTTCCTACGCGGGACATATCGTTCACCTCCGCTGTGTTCGCAACGGATTTTCATACATTATCCGTTCATCCTTCAGAAACCTGTGGTAGGGTCACAGTCGATGTTTTTGAGACCACCGCTCTCCGCGATGGTCTTGCCATCGATGCGACCTTTCCTGTGTCATGGATTAAAGCGCCTGACGCGAGTAGATTGCAGTTTCATTCACATGGTGACAATTTGTTTCCACTGACAGGAGAAACTAGAATGGTTAACGGAAAGCAACGAGGAGATTTCTGCAACCGACCTTTTAACTTCCGACGACACAGAAACAAGCAGAAACAAGACAGCAAAAGCGGAATATCACATATTCGACGGGGAGCTTCCACCAAACTCTAGCTCCGTACATATCACTTCTTCGAATTCTTCCAGACTCACTCACTTCCCAGTTCCACCGCCACACCATCAGCATTCTGGTAAGGCCCCAGATATAAGTAACTGGTTGTCTCAAAATAGAAGAGTTGGGGCAGATATCTGGTGAATCGTTTTTCATTTCCACGGCACTTACTCTTCATAGTTATGGCAGCTACAAAAACCAACCATGACATTAGGCTTAGTAGTACTCTATGAAATCCGTGAAATATGGCAATCGTACATTTCACTGGCATTGTCTCGTTCCGTACTTCTTCACACTGGAATAAAACGCGTAGAAGACCGTGGAGTAAGAAGCAAGTATACACCGCGATTCCAGTTTCGGCTTACTGAATGAATTGTCCGGTTAGTTGGTGAGACATGTTTCCAGATGCCTTTCGGAGAACAATTCGCCGCATCGGTTCGTGAAATGATTTTCAGAGTGGGCATTATAGTAAGTTTTGGAAACCCGGGTTTTAGTGGATATTAAGCCGTGTTTCCAAATTGATACTCAAATCGAGTGTTCAAGTGGATATTCACCGGGTTTCCGGAGCGAGTTACAGAATAAGTATTGTGACTGGAAACCCCACTCGAAAACCCGGTTGAAAGCTGGTGTAAGCCCGTCCATATCCAGTTTTGCGTCATAAGAGGCGGGCTGGCTTTTCCAGGATATTCACGTGGACCGCGGTTGGCTCACAATGGCTAGCATGAGACGTGTGGTGACACTAAACACCACATACAGCTGAGGTACGGACACGATGCAAAAATGTGATCGGAATGAAAGGAAATGACTGATAGTATTTCATGAAAGCGCGTTAATTTGAAGTGCCGGTACGTTGAATATAGCTAATTCCAGTGCGTTCCATTCGTCCAATTTTCCAGTTTTTGGGTAATGTATCCACAAGTTCGAGGCTGGGTGCCCGAATCACTTGGATCCAGTCAGTTTGCGTGTGTCGATTTACAACGGTATTCTGATAATCTGAAGGGGATTCACTGAAACCAGAGTCTTGAACTTGTGGTTTGTTGAGAGTACCGAGAATGAACAAAATCCCAATTTAGCAACGTCTTAAATAAGTGGGAAGTTTTTAACACTTTGAAATGGCTTCCAAAAGAGCTAATGACAATATTCAATGGTCAGTTCACGTTACTCATATACGGATGATATAAAGCTGGATGAGAGTGCACCGCACTCGGACGCCCTTCAGGAGGACGTTATTAAAATCCGCGAATGAATGTCGACGTGGGTTTTACCGCTGAATGTCCCAAGAAGCCACGTCCTCGACAGTGCT
Organism: Paragonimus kellicotti; assembly: GCA_014220965.1. Lineage (NCBI taxonomy): Eukaryota > Metazoa > Platyhelminthes > Trematoda > Plagiorchiida > Troglotrematidae > Paragonimus > Paragonimus kellicotti. Next base: position 11,071 of record LOND01004290.1, read on the forward strand.
CTCCAGTCGACCCAAAGTATCTAGAGAATTCACATGGACAGACAACTGAATTAACGGCGGAATGGCAAACGACAGACATAGATATTCAAGTCAACAACACGTGTATTTCATCTACTCAGGGTGTTGCGGCTGAAAAAAAGTACGATAAGCGTTATATCGACTGGAATCCACGATCACTAACCATGTCCAGCGGTGTTTGTTTTACTGCGCCTTACTACCGTTCACCCCCAGTTGGAATATTGTGACCAAGTTTAGTCACTATTTGCAAAAATGGGCATCACCGTCCCCCAAAAAATACAAAAGCTTGCAACACCCACGATATGAGGTGAAAAGGGTTTAAGCTGCGAGGACCAGATAAGTCTGTTCAACTTATTCTCGCTCGAAGTGTACAAAATTAGCCACTACACAAGCATAATTCCGCTAACTTGTTCGTTTGTGATGCGTCAGGACGAAGAATTATGTGGTCACAGTTCCACTGTTAAGAAAGCGACATCAAGACTGGCTGTTTTGATTTCACTTTTTCATCACCCGGGTAATCAGCTTGTGAAATAAATTGCCCGCAGAGGTTGTTGAGACTTCGAACGTAAATGTATTTCAAAGACGGCTTAACAAATGTTGGGACAACCCTTTTCCTACTTTGTACGAATTGCAGAATGATGTTCGCTTTGCCGTTCAGAATAACCGGGAGTTGTCAGTTCATTCATTTTTTCCCTACCCTTAGACCATTACCGAACGCAGTGCATCGACAGAAAACGCAGTCTGGTCAATCTCCGGATCACACCAGTCAAGCATCAGGACGTCAACAGGCGCAGGCCTTCATCAAGTCCTGGACTTGAAACTGAAGATAAAACTGAAACTTGGACAGTGATGGTATCATCCATATCAACAAAGCCTGGACCATGATTAAAGATAATCTTATGCAGTTAGCTGACACGCATGACCCACTGAGACCTGATTGGTATAAGAAAGGCCTATGTGGTGATAAAGTACGATGGGAAATTTAAAAAAGCGCAAAAGAAACATTAGGACTGTGTACAAACTGTTTGGGACGCACATCACGTATTGTCAACACGAAGCAGCTTCAGATAGGCATTCTGAAAAGCAAAATGAATATTGGACAAAGCTTGAAATGAATCTAACAAAAAATCAACATGAAGAACCCACGGCCTACTTTGGATATGTCCGGCGAAAAGAGGATAATTAGGAAAGGACTGACCAACACTTTTGCCATCGAAAATAACCATGCCGAATCACCGCTACAAACAGCGGAAATCTTCCGCCGGTTTTTGGAAGCGGTACACATTCCAGAGTGTGAAAAGACCGCAGTTAATCTCAGCTTCGTAACGGCAAGACGACCTTCGCTGTAGGAAGTTGCAATAGTGGGAAGAGGTTGGGTACAAGTTGAATAGACTGGTTGTGAGTAAGGTGGTGGGGGCAGACCCTATCAATTTAAGTGTACTGAGACGTCTGGGTGATGATTTGTGGGAGTTTCTTATTTAGCTGCCTTGATCTTATCTTCCAACGGGCAATCATCCCATATGTCTAGAGGGAAGCAAGAGTTGTACCCACCCCCAAGATGAGTAGAAATCACAAGGTAGGAAGCCGCTAACAAGTCTCACATCAGTCGTCCCGAAACTATTGGAAAGAGTTATTAAGGATAAGATTCTGAGGCACACTGCCGTGAATAGGCTCCTCTCCACAGACTAGTGTAGACTTGTGGGGCATAGGGCTTATCTCATCCAATTTCTTGGAGACGAAATTACAGAAAGATTAGGTAGGAAAAGAAAGTTAAGGTTGGTCGCTTGGACTCCAGGAAGGCGTTCAGTTCAGTGGGCCATCGATTGTTGCCTCTCAGACTATGGACACTCGGGCTTCTTTCAGGATTGCTAGGATGGATGAAGGAATTCTTTAGGAATCGTACTCACAGAAACTTACATTATGATAGCATGGGAAACCTCCACAAAAGGTGTGGTGGTTAGTGGGGTACTTCAGGGATTAGTGCTCAAACCACTACTATTTTGGATGTTCTTGAATAATCTCACTAAAATTCTGACTTGTCCCAGCTACTTCATTGCCGGCGAGGTGATGCTTGTAGAAACTCCTGACGTCACACGCATGCTCGGAAACCCGAATACCGTTCAGAAATGGTCACGCGAGTAGCCGCTACCATTCAGTGTTGATGAGTGTGACCAGCTGCTTGCTGAGAAACGGCCAGGATTGACCAGATTTCTTGGTGAGGAGGGTTAGCATAAGGTACTGGAGAGATTAAAGACTCCAAAGCGTTTGTAAATGCTCACAGCGTGGAAGTTCCAGGTCGCATTGTAGTGTTTAGACGCTACCGAGAGATGAAATAGAACTTTTTACATGTTGAGAACAACTATCACGTCGAAGGGATCGGAGGTGTTTTCACCGCTTCATACGGCGTGTGAGGCCGCATCTGGGATACCATGTGCTGGCCAAAGGCCGGCACATGGTAAAAGACACGAGGATATTTGAGGGAGAGTAGGGCTGTTTTGCAAGGCTTCTGAGGCGAATTTGGGTTTACCTTTTGGAGAGCAGGCTAAGAAAACATGACCTTTCCTCTCTTGCTCGAAAAACTTTTGGAAGACCTTATAGGGACCTTCAGGCTACTTAAGATAGTAACAGGAGTTGAGGCGAAATCTCTGTTCAGTCTGCATATAAATGCTTAACACAGAGGTCACAGTCTCCATTTAAAGATGATGGGGTATATTACACCAGTTAGGACTAACTCCTTCAAATGTTGAGTTACAAACAGCTAAACGGTGACCCCACAATGTGTAACATTCTTTGACAGTGTGATCTTGTTCAAAAAACGCTTGATGAGTTTTAGCCGCGTCTCCCTAGGTATGTTGTGACAGGTTCGTTCGAGTGAGTTTCCTGAGTACTGCCCTTCTCATGGATCTATTGATTAACTTTTCTTTTTTATTTACCGTTAACTATCTCTTTTTCACTGTATTCCTTTTTGGATGTGAAAAGTTAATCTCAATACCCGAAAGTATAGACCCAGGTGGCTGAGGCATATCGGTCACGCGCTTACGTCTTGTCCCACGTTTTCTCACTAGGAGGATTCACTCGTATGCATAAGTGGTGCCTGTGAACTCGAGCTCTGATAGCACCGACAGCGTGAACTTGTAGTGATTACCGTCCATGGTTTTAAGTTGTAATGCATTTTTGTATGTTTTGTACGGTGTTTGGTTAACTCCATCTGTATACTTGATGGAAAGTATCGCCACCATGTTTGAATTTGACTGACAACAAAAATGGACAAGAATTCCTGTGCGCCGTCTCTGTCTTCTTCCTTTGAGTGGATTTTTGGCTGATGAAGTAATCGCAGGGTGAAATTTCTGAGCTCCGCGTATCGGTTGTCCCACCAACGCTCAACATTCGTCATCCCACGATGCGTTCGAAATTATTTGTCTCACGTCGTTCAAACCCACCATATGGTGCTGTTCTTTTCCTATGTGGTGACCTATCCTATTCAACGGATCTCGATTTGTCAGTAAAATTGTCAGTAAATTGTTCCACTCTCTATTGATAAGTCTTCTGCTTTATATGTACGCATAACTTTTGCCCCTATCCGTTGCCATCGAAACTGTTTTTGATGGTATAATACTTTTGTCGCTCTTACATTTTGATTGATTGAGTCACTACACACCGCATAGCTCGTTATCTGGCAGCGTCCATGTTTACTCGTAGAAGTGGAGAGTTTTTTCGTCGTCGCGGCACTGGATAAACTCAGAAGTTCACTGGTGAAGCAAGCTGTAAAATTTCCGTCCCAGGTCGCTTCGTCCTGGTAGCTGAAATATTCTGACATTTAAGTCTGCCGTTTTCATTCTGATGCTTGTGAAACTTGCGGACCGAATTTTGGGCTACGTAGAGGCACGGGGGACAGCGTTTTTCCGGAGCAGGGGTTCCAGTAACGGTCTTGTTGGGAAAAACAACACAAAGAAGCATGAGCCAAAAACCGAGTAAGCCATGTACATGATATTCGCAAACGAAAACTGAAACGTCGCTAACCTAACAACACCACGCTGAGTTGCATGTTCGTTTCATGCGACCTTGCAGCCCGTGATTTAACAGTGCCCTCAAGGTCTTTCTAAAGAGACAATTTTAACCGACGCTTCCCGGATGAATGAAACTTGGCCACCATCACATCCATGTTTGAGGTAGACGATAGTCAATCTCCTGCTAGCTATCCGCCGATCAGCCACGTCAGCATCTCATGCAAGATAATGGAGCGCCTTTTGAAGCACGCCTTCTTTGAGCGTTTCTTTCCAACCTTTTCTCATTTACTAAGCATGGTCTTTTTCCCGACCGGTCGTGAATAACCAGTATGTCAATATTCATGGATAGCCTAACAAAGGCCGAAGACAATTGCCACCTCTTCAGTGACATCCTCCTCATATTTGCCGAAATGGCTGACTGTGTCTCACGTGGTCTAATTGTGAATAAACTAGTTGCCTGGGGTCATCGAGAAGAGAGGTTCTCTACTGCACTGGGTCCGCTTTGATAATGAAACCTCCAGAATAACCATCGGATCGAACTTTTCTCCTCCCTTCCCGATCTCCGCCGGAGTTCCCCGAAGGAATTTAATTGGCCCACTATTGCTTCTTATGTACATCAGTACTCTTCCTGATTATTTTTTAGACGTTCAACTCTATTGTGACGACCTAGAAATCTAGAATGTTTGTGATTCCAGTGAATCACATATTGACTTCGAACGTATTAAGTGCTGGTCAGATGACTGGAGTCTCCCTCTAAACGACAGCAAGTGTGCGCATATGTCGCTCGGAGGAGACTCCGGGAACCTATTCGTGATACATGGTGCACATATTGTAATAGATATCACGAACATTTAACTTAAAGATGCTCAAAGACTTGGCTATCGTCTGGTTTATCATTCTCTACTACCGCCAGATGGCTACCAAGAAGGGATTCGAGACTCTTGGAATGGCAAAAGGGTCCTTCCTCCGTGAGGATAGACATGCCTATCAAACGCTTTCCGGAGTGTACAAGGCCACTGCGTGAGAATGCCAACTGAGTCGTATGCACCAATTTGAAGAAGGACACACATGCTACTAAACGTGTCCAGCTAGTGTCCGCCAAAATGGTCACTGGCTTGCGGCATTTCTCCTACGAGTCTCGTCTTGAAATTCTTGATCTTTACCCACTTGAGTTTCGAAGACTCCGCGGTGACTTAATTCCTACACACCTTCCACTAACACAGGACCAATACAGCAATGCTTTTCTACAGTAGCTAACAACTGTCAGAAGGATCACAGCATTAAGCTCTGCAAGCTTCGACCCCAAACCTTTCTCCGTCGACAGTTCTTTTATTACAGGTTATCAGTCACCTGAACGGCCTTCCATTAAATATTGTTATTAGCTCTTTTAGAAGCCATTTCAAAGTGTTAAAAAAATCCCACTTACTTAAGACGCGGTTAAATTGGGATTTCATCTTGTTCTTTGCACTCCAGGCACGGGTAGCTTAACATGTGAGTCATATTTTTGCTCGATGGGTTACCTTCCGAAGAGTATTGCGTACGATTCCTTCATTCGTTATCGAATAACATGCATATTTACTACGTATATTATTTTGCTCACACGGTATCTATTTTTGTGAACTGTCGTGATCGTTTTCAGAATCCTTGAAAGAAAACGGTTTCCTAGCGTGCATTGCTTTCTTCTGTGGATGTTGACTCACGTCAGACCCAGCAGTGTTGAAATGCAGCAGAAACTCACTGACGGAGTGTGCAATTGCGGCGATTACGAGGGCAAAATAGCCGAACAAAACGATCCGTAGTGCTATCAACGCCGAAAGTGGTGACACTTCAGATGCACTGGTCTCGACGGAGGCCAGTAAAAGCAGTTTGTCCATTTACCTCAGTTTTATCTGTATGAAGTGCCGATTAAAGATGACCAAAGTGCCGCTCTGCCCCAGACTGGTCGTGCGCGCAACGCAAAAAGTGGAGTGACCAAGAGAAAACTGCGGCTGCAAATGCGGGACTCCTCATAACTCTGTACCCCTTTCCATTTCTTCCATTGGGAGTAGGATGGACAGGTACCAAACGACTTTGTCCGGAATGAGGTTGGAACTGCAACCCGTGAATGATCACATAGCGTCTGGTCTCTGTGTTGCTGCAACCACCAAGGAAACAGTTGCTCTGTCAACGGCACATGTAGAGGAGGTCAGCCATTGTACCCAGAAATCACAAGTCTCGTAATCGCGGGTAGGCCGTGCGCCAAGATGACCAATAGGTCACTTGGTCTTTCGGTAGCCTAACCAGCCATGCTCAGTCCCGAGACAATTTCGGGAGAAACGATGGCCTTAAAGGTTCGCTAATGCCAACCTAACAGGGGTGTCTGTCGATCGCTCTCGCCGAGAGGATGAGGGGCGAACAGCGAGCCAACACAATCACGAATTATGGTCGAGCGGAAGCTTCAGTTGAACACCACAGTTGTAGGTTTTCCTCCTACAGTGTCCACTCACGGTTTTACACCTTCAGTTGGAAGTGGGGACGCTGTTTCTGTGAAAACGTCGTTCCAATGGCCGAGGTCCAAAACAGAGGTACAAGTTCAAAACACTGACGCCCCTTAATCCATTTAGTCAAAACAGAAAGAATATATCGCGAGATGTTAACATTTCGATTTACTCTCATCAGTCGCCAACGTAAAACCAGCAAATTTTATACAAACTGCGTATAGCAACAACAATTGAACGAACCAACCGTCCTCTGGAACCACGTCGCATACTGCGCCGCCCTATCGGTAAATTAAGAGCACGAACCTGAGCGGCACTAAGCAATCTCAATTTATCGAGAAAAACAGCAGCTTTATAGAAGAACAACAGTATTTACGACTGCTATTAAGCGACAGGCGTCCTCATGTTTTGATTGGCCAGTTTGTTGCTGTGTTGTTCCACGACCTTGCATCTAGCAACTCGGTTGATCGAAACGGATGGGCATTCGATGGCAGATGATCGCCGTCCATGGTTGGTTAGCGTCAGTCTGACTACAATTCCGTCTATGGCAGATTGTGCGTCGGCACGGATTGTTTGAGTTTCTGCAATCACGAAAACCGTTTTAGTCCCGTTCCATTGTAGTAGTAAGGTTGGTACTCTGGTAGACAGGCAATAAGTATCGATCATTTGTTTCGAAAATGGCATGGCAGTCGCCTAGTTCTATGTACTGGGGTGAATACCAATCCGGAGTGGATGTTTGAACTGTTTATAGACGGTCCTGCCGGAATAGAAGTTGCTTTGTTGAGAAGTCTCAAATGGATGTGGTCAGGACCCATTGCACTGTATGGAGTAACCTTGAATTAAAGTTCTTAAGCCCCCAACACAGAAAACTCAGTGGTAACGAATGGTTGCT